>JACXGK010003675.1:0-21662 GCA_016801125.1 Novumbra hubbsi
CAGGGCGGTGGTGAGGATCCAAACGTAAAGCACAGAGGGTGTAAGGGCTGTGCCTGGACAGGGCGGTGGTGAGGATCCAAACGTAAAGCACAGAGGGTGTAAGGGCTGTGCCTGGACAGGGCGGTGGTGAGGATCCAAACGTAAAGCACAGAGGGTGTAAGGGCTGTGCCTGGACAGGGCGGTGGTGAGGATCCAAACGCACGGCCGAGGAGCACAACTTAATGCCACCAGTCTGAACATTGTTGTGAGGTTGCAGTTTGATTTACATATTGTTGGTGAAAAATGTTCTGCCAAATAACGGTTAAAACCTCCCGCAATTAAGCATCAGAAATATATTTAATTAATAAATAAACCTAATAAGTAAGTGATTTTGCTGAATCATGCGATTAATTCCTGAAGGTCCAGCTAGTTTGTCGGCAAGCCTCGTTTCGACCTGCGATATCTGGGTACACAATAAACGGATAGTCAGACAGACAGAAAGACAGACAGGCAGGACAGATAGTTTAGCTTCGGTAAAGGAGAGAGAGCAGTGGCATCCATCTTGTTTATGTCTGCAGTAGCTGGCTGCCATACTGATCTATGACTTTCTTTGCCACCCCCTTTCTCCCCCCTTTATTTCTCCTTCTTCCTCCCTCTTTCTCCCTCTATCGCTCCAAGGTCTGTTCAGGGAAAGCTAGGGACTCTGCGTCTGTGCTGGGGAGTCAGTTTGTGCTGGGGGAGTCAGTCTGTTCTGGGGAAGTCAGTCTGTGCTGGGGGAGTCAGTCTGTGCTAGGGAGTCAGTCTGTGCTAGGGAGTCAGTCTGTGCTAGGGAGTCAGTCTGTGCTGGGGAAGTCAGTTTGTGCTGGGGGAGTCAGTCTGTGCTGGGGAAGTCAGTCTGTGCTAGGGAGTCAGTCTGTGCTGGGGAAGTCAGTTTGTGCTGGGGGAGTCAGTCTGTGCTGGGGAAGTCAGTCTGTGCTGGGGAAGTCAGTCTGTGCTGGGGGAGTCAGTCTGTGCTAGGGAGTCAGTCTGTGCTGGGGGAGTCACCATGTTGCAAATTGAAATTAACCTAGTTGTAGGAATGCAATGCCAGACTAGAATTGAATGGACAGTTGTACTATCAGTATTTGTTCTATAGTCTTTATTTTGCACCTGTATATTAATGACTCATATTTTATGCAATGTTCTATGTTTTGTGTCGACCTTAGGAAGAGTAGCTGCCGCATTTGTTTCTAACTAACATGGGCCCTAATAAAACCCTAATCTTCTCTCTCTCAGTGGGATGTTTTTTGATGGGAATCACACCTACATGATCGAGCCTGGAGGAAAGGACGGCATCAGGGTAAGTACCTTGGTGAACCCAATACTTGCCAGCCATTCATAAATGAACACACACACACTATAGACTACTGTAATCTCTAACAATAAAAAGGACTAATGGTATTAGAGCTGAACAAATAAGTCATGAACTATAAAATACATTTCTAATGAATGGCTGGATTGATGAAGAAGAGCGGATGATTTAAAATCTGTTGTCCAGTGAGAGAAGAGGAAGCCCATATGGTCAAGACCTGTGTGACAAAGTGGGGGTGCGTCAGTCAGAAGGAGGGGGTGTGGGAGATCAAGGGGGTGAGGAGAGGTCAGGGAGAACGTGGGTGTGGGGGAGAACTTAAACAGCACACAGACCCTGTGGACATCTGTTGTAGCAGGCTCCTCCATATCCCCTCTGTCTCTCTTTCCTCCCCCTCCCCTCTTCTCTCCTCCTTCCTTCGCTCTTCTTCTATACTTTGTCACTCTTCCTCTCTCCCTCTGCACCGTCATTCTGATGGGACTGAATGATTCACATGACGGAGTGAGTGGGAGAGCCAGGGAGGATTCCGCTTTAAGATTTCGCTCTTAACTCAGAACATCTCTGCAGTGCTCTGATACAAACACACACACACTCACACACAACCTGTTAACATCTGTGGGCTTAACTGTTCAGCAGTAAGCTTTCAGGGACTCTGCTGTTTGCTAGTTAGCCATTAGCATCCTGGCTCCATGACAAGGCAATGCTGTGCTGCTTTCGAGGCCAGTGTTGGCTGTCAGTTTCTGGACTCAGCATCCGATATGTCTGCACTCCTGGCGGGTACTCTCCTTTTCTCTCTCTCTGACAGTCGGTCTGACTCACACACAGATGCCTGCTGGAAAGCCTAAGCAGTGGCCTCTGTGCCCTGCATGTGCGGTGTGTCTCTGACTGCCGTGTTCACGTGCTCGGAGAGGCGTCGTTCTGTTAACAAACCCACAGTCTGCAGACAAGTGTTTTGAAAGTTTATTTTTAGAGATCCTCTCAGGCGGCGTTCTGTAAACATGCCCCCACAGCTCTCAGTAGACCTGTCTGTCAGACAGGCAGGTTATACAGTAAGGTATTCAAGTTTGTAAAGCTCTTCACGTAGTATTCACAGGGTCACTGAGATTCCAGTCACCGTGCCAGCAGACAGCTGAGGCCCGGGTAAACCAATGAAATGACCGTCCGGTTGGATTAGACGGTTAGAACACCAAGACAGCAGGGCTCCTGACGGCCATATGGCTCACCAATATGCCTTTATTCCCCCTCGGCAGAACCAGAACTGGTGAGTCAGGCAACTAAGTTGCTGACTAATGTAGACCTATATGGGGAGGATGTAGAGGAAGTTCTGGGTCCCGGTTCTTAACGCTGCTTCTGCTGAGTGTGTTACCTTTGTCGAGAACACAGTATGTCTCAATCCGGCTTCCATATTCCCCGCCTGGCTCTTGGTTTGTGATTTTAAACAATACTGATCTGCTTGTCATAGAAATATGATAAATAGAATATAGCCGAAAGGACATGCTGACTAAACAGACCTCGTAGATGCCAGGTGGAGGGAGGGGATGGGGTTTGCTAGGGTGGGGGTGGTGCGGTTGGAGGGTGTAATGACGGGTTGTGGGATGGAGAGTGTGGGGGTAGCCTATGAATGAGTAGGGTGGAGGGGAGGAAGGGTGATTCTTTGTGGCCTTTAGCCACCCCCTTTTACACACACACGCTCACGGAAAAGAATCATTGGAACATCTAAGCCTGAACGAAAGGGCTGCCAGCCCCCCCACTCTATAATAATTACCCAGCAGCCTGTATCCAAGATCATTTGGACTCCTCCAGCATGCCAGGCCACGCCCCTTTCTTTTGTACAAGGACATTTGGGGGCCCATCTGTGACCAACACATAATCCTAGTCACAGCCCATTCCATATTATGTGTGTTCGGTGTTGTCAAAATAAATAATTAAGAAAAGCTATCCATCCACCCAAAAAGCAATTATTTGGAAAGGAAACACAAGAAAATTCTAGCATTGATGTAATGATAAGTTCTTATACAAAGACATCTTATTTAAAAACATTCTTATAATAAATGTCTGTACATTCTGAACTATAACAATGTCTAAAAAATATTATTCAGCAAAGCCCAGACACAGGATATTCATCTACGTGTATTAGTGAGAAGGGATTATTTACAGACATGAAAAAAACATTTATTCAATTTGTCAGTTCTGTTTACTTGACATCACTTTGTCATGAACAGAAACATTTACCTTCACCATACACATTTACAACATATAAGAGATTAGGGAGAACATCAGTGACTAACTGTGGGGATTGGTCAGAGGGTCTATTCTGACAGGACTTTATAACAATAGAGATGAGTTCACTCTGGTTGTTTCTGATGCCACTGATATGGAGGTTGTTTGAGTGGGTTCAGACCTGTGGGTAACTCCAGAAACAACAAGATAACCTACATGATAAGCGTACCTGTGGCAGACATTTAGAGAATGGCTCGTGGTTCAAGCCCTTACCAAAGTGTATGAAAACACTGCCTGGGTTTAGTACAGGTGTACCGTCATCTTTAAAGTATCTTCAGGCCCAGTCCTTTAAGCACACGTCGTGACATCATCGGGAAGGACTGATTTCCTCTGGTTAGAAGAAACCCACTCTGAACTTACCGTTACCCTAACGTCTGGATGGCTGACCATCTTTCCACCCTGAGCTTAAAGTTGGCCGCAGTACTTCAGAAGTGTAGAACGGGATCAGTTCTTTATAACTTTGCGGTGTAGCAACTCGGTTGGTCTTCTCTGCGGGTTACTAACGGTCGCGGTTCACAGTCTGTTGCGTCTGACAGCCCAAATCATCCCAGTAAACACCCTAGGGGTCACTGTGTGTGTGTGTGTGTGTGTGTGTGTACATTATTCAAAGATAAGGCTGCATGCTGACGGCACTACCTTTTAGTGAAGCAAAGAAATGACAAAAAGTGAAGAATCATCTGCTAACCAGAAAAAAACTAAAATTGAGAAATGTTATCAGGTTTTACTAAGCCATGTATTTTCATGATTTGTGTCGCTGTGTGGATGACTGTGATTGGAAGCCTCGGCCACCCATTAGTCAACACTGCTACTTAGTACGTGTGGGATATTACTCTAGCCTGGAAAGATTTCTGATAAAGGCCCTTTTTATTCCTGAAGGCTACAAAGAACAACTCTTCATCCTTGCCTTTCAGTAAGTTACTACATACAGACCTAATAATGTAGCCCGTCTTCCCGGGTCTCCTTTCCTACATCTGCATTGGTGACAGAACCAGGCAGATACAATCATCCCCCTGGATCCAGGCTGATACTGATCTGTACAGACCAAGTGGAAAACACAAGGAGACTGTTTAAATATCGTCCGCTGTGAAGTCAAGCATTAATTACTATTCCGACCAATCAACGAGGTGCCAAACTGGAAGCCATAACCAACTGACACGGCCCTAACCCCAGAACCAGCCCGTCCCCCCCCGCTGCGTGTAATCCAATCGGCTCCGTCTCAACCCTGGTGCGCATCCTGGGATTCTCTGACTGCCCACTGAACAGGGTCACAGAGCTGAACAGGTTCACAGAGCTGAACAGGTTCACAGAGCTGAACAGGTTCACAGAGCTGAACAGGGTCACAGAGCTGAACAGGGTCACAGACCTTAAACCTCTCGCTGTACATGAAACCAGGTGTTTCATTTGAGTGTGTCCATTCTCCAGCCTGGTTAATCGCGTTAGGTACTTAGTGGCGGTGAACACGGCTCCGGTGGTACAGCGACACCGGCCCCACGCTGATACCGTTTCATTCCATTTAACTGAGTTTTATTGAAAACAATACCTGTGTACGAAGACCTTTTAAGGCCAGACAAGCCCATTAGACTGTACTATAAATACAATACCACAACAGGTAGCATGTCAGGTAACTCAACATGTATAGCTTGGTAAAAAAGTAATGTGACAGGAACTATCGTCTACAGACAGTGATGATAAAAGTTACAGTGCATTAAATGAGTATTCAACCCCCTTAGATCTAGCATAGCCAATGGAAAGGGATTTTATAGTGTAGTACATGCCGGAGCAGGTGGAAGCCAGGCTTTGCTTGCACTCTAACCCAAGACACACCGTTGAGGGTACTGTACCTAAGGGTCATTTACTTTCCTACGGTCTCAGTAGCAGACAGGCACACAGCTTGAATTAGTGTTCCGTTTCAGCACGATCACTGTAGATTTCATAGATGTGCTGTTTTACAAACCCTCTACGTGATTTACGCAAACATATATGATGTAGTGTTACAGTGGCATTATGATTGTAAATTACATTTCAATTATATACGTAAAAAAGAATAACAGGAATGAGATCAGCGTGTTAGTTTTGCCTAAGAAGCAAATAAGCAGTCTTAAAGCTTACAATTCATGGGAAAACCGGATCTGCACAGTTTGGCTGTTTTTGAATGAAAATCTCAAAGTCAGCAACATTCCATTTTACAGCAGAAATGCATCCAAAACCAGAAGAAAATATGTATTAAATAATAATACAAAAAGAAACTCGGATCAGTTAAAGTATTCTCATCCTCTAACACAACAAACAAGATAATCAACCATAAAGGCTCTTCTAAACAAGGCACAACAATCAGTGAATGTTTTCTGTGACATTAAACGGCAGGTAATAGGCAAATTACAAAACATTGGTTAATTTCTTAGCGGTTAAAATCTAGAAAAGACATACAATTACGTGTTTAGAACTAGCTGTTAGTTACAAAAGACGTAACAGAGATCCAACTTCATTAGGAGGCACCATTATTTGTATTCTCTCGATCATGAAGCCTGAAAGTAGCCCATGATACTAAATAGTCTCCAGCAGTGCAGCGCTAGGCTGAGTGACCCAGTGGGACTAGCAGTGCAGACTGTGGGTCACCCTCTATGGGGACGTGCTGCCTCAGTGGGGGCCTGCATCCGGCTCCCTTCCTCAAAGTCCCTGTGTGAGGACAGGGATGTCTATCTCAATGCCAGACAAGCGCGATCGGGTGGAGTAGTGCGGGCCTGCATAGCTGGGGGCGTAGCCCACCTGAGACGGGGCGTAGCCCACCTGAGACGGGGCGTAGCCCACCTGAGACGGGGCGTAGCCCACCTGAGACGGGGCGTAGCTATAGGCCTGGTTCACCCCCACCTCGGACCCGTACCCATCGGGGGCTGACACCTGGGACATGTACACCTGGGGCTGCAGGGCCGGGGGGGCCACGCCCTGTGGGTAGCCCTGGGAGGGCGCATACGCCTGGGCGTCGATCACGGCGGGGGCGTAGCCCTGTGGGGGGAACGCCTGAGGGGGGGCGTAAACGGAAGAGGTGTATCCGTTGGCCGCCAGGGGCTGGGTGGAGGCGGAGTTGGGCAGGGGCAGCCAGAAGGGAGACGGCAGCTTTTTACACATGCAGTACCACATGAACATCAGGAGAGCAGCCAGAAGGAGGCCGCCCGAGCAACCAATGGCGACGTAGACCGCGAAGCCGTCCGAGAAGATGCGTTCGTACTTGACGTTCATCTCCTTGGTCCGGAACAGGAACCACACGGAGGGTGCCATGGAAACGCCCCCCGCCAAGAACAGGAACATCCCGGCCACCAGGTGGCACCCTGGGCTGTTGACCAGGAAGCGGATGCTCTTGAGGTCCCCTTCAGGCTTGTCGGAGCAGCAGCAGGTCTTACACATGCCTGCCATGCACAGCAACAGGGCCAGGCAGCCAATCATCAGGCCCGCGGGCAGGCAGAACTGGAGCAGCCTCAGGTCCAGCTGATCCACTTTGGAGTACCACTGTGAGGGGATGGAAGAGGTGCATTAGAAGTGATTGGTGACAACCCGTTTCCTGTGTGGAGCGCCACAACGGAGCCCCGACTAGGCCCACGTGGCCCCCGGGCTCAAGTTCCCGTCGGAGGGGGTTTATGAGACGAACCACGTTCTCGGACCGTGCCGTACCTC
The DNA here is from genome assembly GCA_016801125.1 of Novumbra hubbsi. Classification (NCBI taxonomy): domain Eukaryota; kingdom Metazoa; phylum Chordata; class Actinopteri; order Esociformes; family Umbridae; genus Novumbra; species Novumbra hubbsi. The sequence goes on from JACXGK010003675.1 coordinate 7,277, forward strand.
AGAGTCGTAGTAGTAGCAGCCGGAGTAGCCATCTTGTTTCACACACTTGGCCCACAGGCCGTCGTAGACACTGATGTTCTTGGCGTTCTTGTTGAAGGTGACGAGTTGTGTCACCCGCCACTGTGGGATCAGAGTCGCTACCGCGAGGCCTCCCACGGAGAGGAAGGCGATGATGAAGGAGAACGCATTTGTGGCGTGAATGTCCCGGCACGACATGGTTGCGGCACACCGGAAGTAATGGCAAGAGGACTTCCTGTGATTTGGGGAAAGGACAAGAGCAAGAAAGATAGCTCTGTTAAACGTCAGGAATCTGGGTTAGATTGTGAGTATAAATGTGATGTACACTTTTAATTTGGCAATAGCAAAGCCACATTTTACTTGTGGGTATTTTCACACGTCTGCTTTCCGTTTCAAAATATCTACTTTCACTACCAGTAGAGATGCATATTTCCCTTTCAAGACAATTCAATGGGTTTCTTTGATTAGACGAAATGATCCATTCAACCCACTAAGGTGATCCAAGGTGACAGGCATTATCCTGCCCAAGTATCCATGTGATGAGGGAAACACTGTTGCCAAGGGTCAATGCATATCGTTGGCCCTTCTTTGTAAAACCTGGACACAGCCCAGGAGGGGTCCTTAGTTTTTAGCCTTCCGTTTTATTCAATCATTTGATTTTTTTTACTGCTATTCATACATTTTATCCAAGCATTATTTATTTGATAGTCATTACCTGACTATCATTTTTGTGTCCGGGCCTTTTCATTTTACATGACTGTAGTAATTTCGATACCATACAAATAACCAATATCAGGCTACTAAGATTGAATGAAGCCAATTGGCCATTGAAGAGAATGGTCAGATTGTATCCTAGCAGCAAAATATAGCATAGTTGACAAACTTTCCAGTAAACCTGATAAATCCATACAGTTTCTCTAGCAATTGTATTTAGAAATTATTGCAAAGTGTCTGCTGCTTGCTGCTAGCTACACAATCTGCTTTTGGATGTTTCCTACAAGTGGTGGCTAATTGCTGGCTGGCGGAAGGAAGAAAGGCCTGGTGAGTTGACATCACCCACGTTGTTTCATTCAGCCTCCAGGTCCACATTATAAGCTGTAGGATAAGTGATAAATATAAGCTGTACTGCAGACCATGTACCCAGCCAGAGATTAACAACCAAGTCTGGGCTTCGGATGGAAATTATTAAGTGTGATTTAAGTATTTCAATTCCGTTGATTTAGCATCAGACTAGGCGTTAGATTGACATGGCAATTTTGGGCCACCACAGCCTCAAGCATTGCCTTGGGAGCAGTCAAGGTGTCATGCATCAATTTGGGTTACAAGGCATCATGGGTATAATTTTGAGCCTTGACTGTGCCTCTAGCTGACAAGTGCATAGTAGTTTAGAAATGTATTGTCCGGTTAATTTTAACTCAGGGGTTTGGGGCATGTTAGACAGATAGCCAAGCACCGGAATTCATCTCAATGAATATAGAAGAACCTAAAAAAAATTGATGCTTTACTGAAGAATTTGTATCACAAATCAAAGATTCCTATTGGCCAAGTCTATAAAATGTAGATTCACTGTCCAAACAAATACAGACGAACAGTATGACTCAGACCTATTCAGCTTGAAGACAATCCAATCCATTTACACTCATGTACTCTTGAACAACAACATTGTTGAAGTTCATGTCACGGGGGAGGGATTGACCCAGCTATGGGAATAACCCCACATATGTCCCTATTTACTAACCCAGATGACCTAGAATCTCAGAAAATAACGCTCTGATATAATAAGAACTCAGATACTTGCTATTATTATCTCGGCCAATGCTATGGAACTTCACAACAGTGGCTGTCAAGAAATTAAAATATACCCGATACAATAGAAATTGGTATAGATTTGAAACAGTCGAAAAGTTGAAACATAATGCATAACCAAAGACGTGCTGTAAATTGTGTGTTTTACCTAGTGTACTGTCGTTCTATGTTTACAGTACAGGAATTTGTACTTTTTCATTTTCCTAGCTAGTTTTTCTCCCTGTTATTATATAGGTGTTAATATGTAATGTAACTGTTGAAACAATATTGCCGTAATCAAACAAGATAGTTCACTCGTCATTAATCAGCGGAGTAACTACTATCTAGCAACAGTAGCTAATACCATAGCAGCATACTAAGCTAGCTAGCACTAGCTAAACAAGGCACCACCAACCTGTTGCGCCCTGCGTTCTCGAAAATATGCAGTGCTAACTAGCTAGTTACAGTAAACGCTGAACATCACAAATACTTAACAAAATTAACATTGAGTCCGAACTTCATACCTTAGCCTGTTATAAGTTTACACCAAAATCCTAGACATTCCCGTTTCTTTTTCGATTTAATTCCAAGACCATTCTCAGTGCGCAAGCGCGCGCAACTTCCGTTGACCGAACCCATGGTTGGCCAGAAAACGTGACGTTCATTTTTATTGTGACATGCCAGTGCTGTTAAGCAGTTACCTTTCCTTTCTACGTGTAGTATTGAGAAGAGTTGTGCAATGTTGAATGTTTACTACTTTCTCATGTGCAAAAAAGTGAATGTAATTATAAACCACCAGCTCTCTTTCTGATGTGTTGCAGGGCGATGTCCAGACTCACATGATCTATAAATCAGCAGGACAAGAGGCTCTAGTCGACTACCTGCCTGATGGTAAACATCCAGATTAAACATTAATTAGGAATGCATTGTAATTAACATACATTATAGGAGCTATATTTGTTCTTGCCACACAATGATTGGTTTAACTTGTGTTCCAGCTGTGCCTGTATCCAGTAGCAGAGCCAAAAGTAAACATGTCTGACAAAAGATATTGAACTACGTAGCTTTATTATAACCAATGTAAAAACTCCTACTGTTTTTTCCCCTTGTAATTTTCTAGTCAACCTCCCAGAGCCTCCTTTCCCAAGTCCTCCATTCCCTGGCTCAAAGGGGGCCCACAAGAGGAGGAGGAGACAGGTGAGTGTTCCCATGTTCCCAATAACCAAGGTGTTGTAATGAACTGTTACTGTGAGAGGTTGGAGTCATTCTGAGTGTTCCCATGTTCCCAATAACCAAGGTGTTGTAATGAGCTGTTACTGTGAGAAGTTGGAGTCATTCTGAGTATAGTTGCCATCTTGCCCCCCTACATGTGTGTATGTATCAGAGACAATTAAATAATCTGCTGCGTGTTTTCTGGTCTTCAGGTCTTTTTGTCTGTGTATGCCATATGTTTATTCCGTTTGAAACTGAGGTGATTTCCTGGTTGTCCTACCACATGCTCCATTGCTTCCTCTTCTCATAAATGATTCACCATTTGAGTGAAGGTTGTTCTCTGTGCCTCCTCTACTGCCTGCAGGCAGATTTGTGTGTATGTGTCCGCATCCCTCTCTCTCTCTCTCTCCATCCCTCTCTCTCTTTCTATCCTTCTCTCTCTCAGTCTTTTATCCCTAAGAGCAATGCTGACGTGGTTTACAGGAAGTGTCTGATGCAGTTGAAGCCCCCAATCATATCAGCGGCATTTCCCCTCTTTTTTATCATTTTATCTATGTGACGGGGAAGCAGTGGGCACACAAACGTTTGTATGGTATAAGAGTAAGAGATTGATTGTGTGTGTTAGCGTAGACCAGTTGACGTTCACAGGCTGTTTGTCGTTCTCATAGGCCCAGCGGTCCGGGCGCCATGGGGACGAGGAGACTAAGTACATAGAACTTATGGTGATCAACGACCATCTTATGGTGAGACCAGCCGCCCCAGTGGACTTTCAGCCCCCCCCCCCTCGCCCCAGTGGACATAGGAGCTAAACAAATCTAGCCTTGCTCTCTCCTGCTCTCCCCCTAACTCCCTCTCTCTCCCCCTAACTCCCTCTCTCTCCCCCTCTGTCTAGTATAAGAAGCATCGTCTCTCTGTTGGCCAGACCAACAACTACGCCAAATCTGTGGTCAACATGGCTGACATGGTAAGTGCCTAAACAGAACACCTCTGAGACTCTGAATGCTGTGGTAGCTGTCAGGGAACATACTGGAGCTAGACATGTGGCTAGAGGGACAGTAGAATCATGTCTCCCAACTGATCTTCTGTGTCGTCTGCAATGATAACCAGTCTTCCCAAACATGTCTGTCTGCTGTGCTGGTGATATTCGATAGGCCCACTGCAGTGGAACAGGGTCACATTTGAAAGACGATAGCCTGGTGGATAATGACCATGTCTGTTTCTGTGCCCTTGGGACTCTGTGATCCCACGAATATATGGGGATGTGCTTGTGCACGTGTGTGGACTGTCCTTTAGGTCAGAATCTGTAAATGATATGTAAAAGAAAAATGCATCTAAACTCCAGGCATCATTTGAATAGAAGGCAAAGCAGCCCTCTTCAGTGGCCAGATATTCCACTGAGGTTTTGTCAGAAATGGCCACTGCCTTCCCCCAGATCTCATGGAAGACCAAATAGATGCCCTTAAATCCACATCTTTGTACTACAAGACAGTTATGTGCTCACAATGACTAACAGACAAACGGAAAAGCTTTGTGCCTCCTGGAGACCACAATACATTTAAAATAACAGCGCCCCCCCACCCCCTAGTCCTTTCCCTCTAATAACTCCATCTCTCTTTCTGAGACTGATGCTCTGATTCAGCCAAACCAACCGTTCTCTACGTGTGTCCTGTCCTCTGCTCCCTCCTTCTGCATCCACTGTTTGTGTGGCCGGTCAGGCAGGTTGTTTATAGTCCTGTTTAATCAACCCCCCCCGCCCCCTCTGTGTCACTGTTCCACACTGTTTCCTTGACTAGACCGTTTAGCCTCTCTGTGTTCTCTCAGGCCAGAGAGCAGTGTTCTTATTGGCCAGACCGTTTAGCCTCTTTGTGTTCTCTGCCAGAGAGCAGTGTTCTTATTGGCCACTGCCAAGCTAGAGTCACAAACATACTCACGAAGCACCCCTAGAAATCAATCGGTGGGAATTAATATTGTTGTTACATTTTAGTGAGTTTCCAAGGCCATCCGTTTCTTGTTGCTTTTTGGAGTTTTACGTTGAGTATCTTTACAACCACTTTGTGGTTGCTGATATAAAAAGGGTATTATAAAATAAATGTTCACCCTAATGTACACCATTAACTGACAAGGCCTTAGTCAGCCACACTGCATACATGGATGGTAATGTTTTGGAGTGTTTGATTTGAGATAAGTGACTCCCATCTTTCCTGCCTGTTTTTGTTGTCCCCCTACATTCACAGATCTTCAAGGAGCAACTCAACACTCGCATCGTTCTGGTCGCCATGGAGACGTGGTCGGCTGACAACAGGTTCAACATCAACGATGACCCCATGGTGACTTTGAGGGAGTTCATGAAGTACCGACGAGACTTTATCAAGGAGAAGTGTGACTCCGTGCAACTCTTCTCGTAAGGCTGTCTCTGTGTGCGGTGGGGGAGAGGGGCTTGTGAGGGTGGTATGGATGTTTTGTTTTGATCACTTTCCCTCTTTTAACCAGAGGAAACCGGTTTCATAGTAGCCGGGGAGGAGCTTCCTATATGGGAGGAGTCTGTTCTCTAACTAAAGGAGGAGGAGTCAATGAGGTATGCTCGCTTTGGGGGGGGGGGGGTAGATAGATTATACATAGATTGATTGTACATAGATTTTCTATGGAGAATTTCTTAATTGATGATTTCTGTCTCTACTCACCCTCGGTCCTACCCAGTATGGGAAGACAGATGAGATGGCTATAACCCTGGCCCAATCTCTGGGACAGAACATTGGCATCTTTACTGACAAGAAGAAAATCCTCAACGGTACGTTAGTCTTCATTTCAAAACACACACACACATACCGGCAATGCAGTTCCATGTATTCTTTGTGTTCCACAGGCGAGTGCAAGTGTGATGACCGTTGGTCTGGCTGCATCATGGATGACGTTGGGTGAGTTTCCTTACGCCGCTGTACTTTGCTGTCCCACTTCGCCACAGCAACACTGGCATTTCAAATGTGTGTCACACCAAGTGATGTCATCGTGTGAAGTCTTACCCAGCTATTAGTCTCCTGGAGACAAGGGTCATCACTATATGACCACATTAGAAAAGATTAAACTACTGCACTTTCAAACCACTAAACCTCACCCTTAACCTGTGACCTTCAAACCGATAACCATCCCCCTTAACCTTTGCCTGGCTTATTAAAATCATACTTTAACCTTGATACCAGTGCTAATAATATGTCGGTTTCTCCATCTTGGCCTAGCCAAATAGTGACTTATGTCATGGTTATCCATGCAAAATTGAATATCAACAAATGAAATTACATTTCTGCTTATTTATGTAAATATGCAGAAATAGAGAAGCAACCTTACACAATCAAATGCTAAAGGTTACTTGCTGACAAGAAATCGTAACCATGATTAAATAGAATCGGATCTGGGAGTTGTTTCTTGGAAAGAGCACCCTGATTTCCTATCCCCCAGAGCAGTAAACATTCATTATATTTGCTAGCAGGTTGGCTACTAAACTTATAAAAACTCTTAAATAAGGTTTCTGCCTTCTACATAATTGAATGGACAGACAAGGGTTATATATTAATAATTAATATATATATATATTATATCAACAAAAGATCACAGGTCTGAAAAAGTTAACTCCCAAATATTGACAGAGGGCTGTACACCTAGGTAAACAAAGAACTTTACCAGAGTTCTAACAGAGCACTTTAGCAGTGAACTATAACAGAGATCTCTAGAAGAGAGCTGTAGCAGAGTGCTTTATCAGAGAGTTCTAGCATAGAGCTTTAACCGAGAGCTTTAACAGAGGGCTTGCTTCTCCATACCCAGATTTGTGTTGTCAACCTGGTTTGACATCTAGGATGACATCTAGGATGACTGTGGATAAATAAAGGATAGATTTAAGATTGTAGTTTATTATGTCATCCACTAGGTGGCGGCAGAGCTTTGTTTGCTCCTGATATCTGACCCTTTGCCCTCATTGTTAGGCTAGGGATTTAAATAAGTAAAACATCTATTAGTAAAATAACTAATGTCCAGTATGGCCAAATAGAGTTCCACCAATTACATCCTATTCATCCAAATTATAGTTTTCTTTGGCAAACATCCAATTTACCATAGCAAATGGCTATAGTCAGGCACTCTGTTAAGTGTTGTTCTCAGAATATTCCTTCTATGTTCTTCTACTCAAAATTGTTTAGCCAAATATTTAATGTTTAATGTCTGTTTCTGTGTGAACAAGTCTGTGTAGTTGCTGCTTTGCTGCTTGTGTGCGTGTTTGTCCAAATGGATCTTAACTGTGTGGGTTCCGTGAGTTTGTTTTGTGTTAAGTCTGTTTACCCCTCTTCTTTAATACCTCTTGCTTTTCCCTCAATCCCAAATGGGACAGCAGGTGAGCAGATGTTTGGCTGGAACGCTGCTCATGTGGTTTGAACCAATCGGCTGCCTGGAAGGGTTGTCAGTCATACCAACCTTTCCCATTTCATCCAGTAGAATTACAGCCTTTGTGGCTCAACTTCCCACCTTAGCTGCTACTACAGATGATGATATAAAGAAATACATCTCTCTCTTTGATGTTCAGCTGTATTTTTTTATAGTCATTATGTATATATTTTTCATATATATTTTGAATTTTGGGCTGATGTCACTTGCTATGCACTTTTAGAGCAACAGATTGTACTACTATTATTATAATCAAAGGGGATCCCTTTTCCTTTCTGTAAGCTTTGACAATGAGCCCTACACATCATGTATTTTCCATCTAACCGATTGAAACAGTCTGCAATGTCATTCCCACCCAAAGCCAATATTAGCTTTTCCTTTTTTATACAGCACCCGAACAGTGCCGGCCCCAGCCCTTTGAGGCCCTAAGCAAAATGTGATTCGGGGGCCCCCTTTCCCCTAGTGGTCCGGGGCTCACAAGCAACCCGGGGCCCCCTGGTGTATGGGGGCCCTCAGTGACTACTTATGTTGCTTATGCCAAAGTCCAGCCCTGTGCCTGACCCCTCTAAGGCTCTCCGATATCGTTACAATAGTTACCTGATTTCTGCATCCCCCTTCGTGGGTCAGCATGCGGAGTGCCAAAGGTCGCAGGTTACTAGTTTCCCTGTCCTGCACTTGGCCCTCAGCCAGACTCCCTATTTTAAGTTGAAATGGTATTTCAGACACTCGTATTCAATGAGCAAGCCTATGTCATGCCCATTGATGGTATTTCCTCTCTCAGTGCCTGCATGTCTCTTCCTGTTCACTAATGCTGACATCTACTGTGTAGTTCTCTCCAAAGAGCGGGGTTTCCATCTGTGCAGCCCTCACAAGTGTGTTCTATTTGGGTTTTATCTGTAGATTGGGTGTAAGATCCAAATACGCCAAGCCGTTCTGCTTTTCTATCACACTGCTCGGGTAACAAGGGAGCTTCAGCTATTACAGGCGCTGAAAAACAATGGATTCCCCAGCCAGCGTCTGCCATCAAGCCCACAGGTCCTCAACTGACCACAAGGAGGCGCTACAGTGTGGAACCATTGTGTGCTGCCCCCTGCTGGACCCACTGGGCATTGTCAGTAGGCCACAACGAGGATTCATGAAAGAAAGACCCTTCATTGAGTTGTTATTTGCTTAAGTCTATTGCTGCCATGTTATGACACAGACATTATCACAATAACACCATGTAAAACATATTGTTTCCTCTATTCAGTATTGTATGGAAACGCCAAACCCTATCATCTGTGTGGATCTTTGACAGCGGCCATTATTTTTGTGTGTGTTCATGGTGGACCTTGAAGGATTCGGTCTCGTTGAAAACTTGTTGTTTCCCCCATGTCCAAACAGTATACTGTACGGATGGTGAGGATGTACTACGGGTCTTCTCTCTGTAAGGACATAGCCAGGCCAGGTGTGGCAGAGCTCTGCCTGTATTCTGGTTGCAGCTGTGCAGCAGTGGTTTCCGGCGTAACTGTGTGACTCTGTGGTTGTGTTGAACAGCTACTATCTGCCCAAGAGGTTCTCCGTCTGCAACATGGAGGAGTACCAGAACTTCCTCAACAGCGGTGGTGGAGCCTGTCTCTTTAACAAACCCCTCAAGGTACGCAAGCGCGCACGCACGCCAAAACTACCCACACAATACCCTGAAGGTATCGATGGAAACACAAATGAACCTCGCCGCTTCTTCATCTCACCCCGTCCGTTCTCGCTCCGCTCTCCTGTCCTTGGATCCAGCTGCTGGAGCCCCCAGAGTGTGGCAACGGCTTTGTCGAGCCGGGGGAGGAGTGCGACTGCGGCAGCCCGCTGGTGAGTCGGCTCAGACGGACGTCTCGCCCCCGGGGACTGGTCAGTGGGTCACACCGGGTTTGTTGTATTCACGCTGGCTTGTGTTCCCCCCCGGTCAGGAGTGTGAGAGGGAGGGGGAGAAGTGCTGTCAGAAGTGTACACTCACACAGGGCTCGAAGTGCAGCGACGGACTCTGCTGCAGCAACTGTCAGGTAGAGCGCATGACACGCGCCGAATGTATCCGCGCGCCCGGGAGCCCGCCTGACGTGGCTCCGCTTGTGCCGTGCGCAGATGGAGTTCATGGGCGTGGTGTGCCGGGAGGCGGTGAATGACTGTGACATCCCCGAGAACTGCACCGGCAATTCCAGCCAGTGTCCCCCGAACCTGCACAAGATGGACGGCTACTCGTGTGAAAAGGAGCAAGTGAGAACTCTCAGGCTAGAATCCCCAGGCTAGACTTTATGTGGGATGTGGGGATTTGAGTTGGTGACCTGTTGCCGTGCCTCCGTCTCCAGGGACGCTGCTTCAACGGGAGGTGCAAGACCAAAGACAAACAGTGCCAGTACTTGTGGGGAGAGAGTGAGTGGGAACCTGATGGCCGGTGTGAAATGACTGCCCTCGACACGTTGTTGGGTCCACCGCAAAGAGCCGCTATTGTTGTAGGTTGTGAGGTCTCCCTTGTGTGGTGTGTTGTTGATTGTTTGACTTTGCAGAGGCAACAGCCGCTGACAAATTCTGTTACGAGAAGCTGAACATCGAGGGGACAGAGAAGGGGAACTGTGGAAGGGACAAAGACACATGGATCCAATGCAACAAACAGTAAGGAAACCGCTCTGTTTAACAGGAACGTGGTTGCTTCAACAGTACCCTCATCCGTGAACATGTCCAAGCAACGTCTTGGGTGAATGAGAACATTGTGAAGGTTCATCACTACTTCCTGTGTTTTTCAGAGATGTGCATTGTGGGTACCTGCTGTGCTCCAACATCTCTCCAGCCCCACGACTGGGGGAACTGCAGGGGGGGCTGACATCCTTCTCTGTTGCACAACACAGTGCCTCTCTGGACTGCAGGTACGCACACACCAAAACACACCCACACACACACTAACATAGAAACACACACACCCACACACACACCCAAAAACATAGAAACACACACACCAAAACACACCTACCCACACGCACTAACATAGAAACGCACTCACCAACACACACTAACATAGAAACACACTCATCAACACACACCCACACTAACATAAAAACACACCCACACACACACGCACACACTAACATAGAAACACACACACCCACACACACTAACATAGAAACACACTCACCAACACCCACACACACACACACTAACATAGATACACAAACACCAACACACACCCACCCACACACACTAACATTGAAGAACATTCACCAACACACACCCACCCACACACACTAACATAAAAACACACTCACCAACACACACTAACATAAAAACACAGCGTCACAATTCTTGGGGGGAAAAAAGGGGTTGTAAATCTTAATGCCATTAGAATTATTTTCTCTAGAGCTTAAATTCAGTCATGCATGTGTTGCACAGGCTTTCCACGAGCAGCTGTATCTAAATGTGTCACCTGTACCTTTTGTTCCGGGTGCCTGGTCTGTCAGTGGGGGTCATGTGGTGATAGATGGGGACAGTGATCTGGGCTATGTTGAGGACGGAACCGCCTGTGGAACAGAGAGGATCTGCTTCAACCACAAGTGTCTGCCCATCCAGGAGTTCAACTTCAGCTCCTGCCCTGGGACCACAGAGAAGGCCATCTGCTCTGGTCACGGGGTACACAAACACACACGTACACACAAACACACATGTACACGCAAACACGCACGTACACGCAAACACACTCGTACACACAAACACATACACTTAAACAGACACACACATACACAACTGCTTGTATTCACATGCGTTCTCTCTCTCTCTCTCCAACCTTTCAACTCTTACTGATATGTGTGTGTGTAGGTATGCAGTAATGAGCTGAAGTGTGTGTGTTACCTGGGCTGGGCTGGGGATGATTGTAACTCCACATCTCCTCTCAGCTACCTGGTGGTCGGACCTACGGCCTCTGCTTCAGGTACAAGCCACTTCACTCGTCCATTTTCTTTTTCTTTTCTTTCTCTTGCATACTTTCCCCCTCTCCTTTTCTAAAACCGGCTCAGTGAGAGGTTTTGTTTGGACATATTCTAGCACTTATGTTTATCACAAATTATTTGGTTTATTCATTCTTCAGTTGTTTTGCGCGGAACCATTCTGTTTAGACTTGACAGTCGGTTTGTCTTCATGTGTTTATTCAGACGGCTGCGTTAGCACCTGTTCACGAAACCACCATGGACATCTTCATTTTTGTTTGTCGTTTATTTTCACCCTCATTCTTTGTCGACAGGCTCATGTCATTGACGGAGTGACGTTGAGGTCAGATCTGAGTTCCTCTTTGTTGTCTGTCATGTCTGTGATGTCATTTTCCTCTTGCTCCTCGCTCACCCACTACTTGATATACACTCTCTCACGTCTTAGTTCGTACAACCCTACTACTGACGTGGTTTTAAACTGACGTATGAGTGTTTGAACACTCGCTAGATGTGGTGTTCGTGTAAATCACCCCCAGAACAAAAGAACAAAACATAAACGTTAAAATGTGTGACCTCCCCGTCCAGACCGCTTCCCTCTGATTGTTCCGTGTTTTAGTGTGGTGTTTCTCCTGCCGACTCCTTTTGATTCAACTGTGATACATCCGGTTTATTGAGCGCTTCGCGTTCCTTCCCCCTTTTCCGTCAGGCATCACCAGTACGAACGTCATCATCGGGGCCATAGCAGGTTCCATCCTCCTCCTGCTCCTCCTCCTGGCTGCCACCGCCTGGGGATACAAGTGAGTCCGGCGTTATGGTCTTGGAGAAGGTTCCGGGTCTTGTCATTAGTCGGTGCGTCTAAACCCACGTCTGTCTGTACTCCGCTGCTAGGAACTACAGACAGCGGCGCTACGTGGAGTCCGAGGTGCACAGAAGATTCTGCCGGTGTGTTATCCCCACTCCCTCCCTGAAAGTGTTTCTTTTTAATAAACGTTCGCCACGTGCGTCGAGGGGCCTGTCGATGTCCGCTGTGCTACGACAGTTCTCGGGGGTCTTAACATTTGCTCGCCGTTTCCCAGTCAAATGCCTCCGGGGGACTACGTTAAGAAGCCGGGGGATGCCGACTCCTTTTACAGCGACATGCCTCCTGGGGTCAGCACCAACTCGGGCTGCAGCTCCAAGAAGAGGTCTGGCTGTCTGTCTCACCTGCAGATAAACACGCTGTCCTTCACCCCCTCCATCGCCTCCATCTCACAGAACATCTCTCTGTTCCCATTCAGGTGTGACACCATCACACTGCCATCGCAAACGCCATGCTTGTGTTTCTGGTGGGGTTTTCTCATTGTGCCTGGTTTGTTTGTTGGTTGTGTGGTGTTGGTTGTGTAGTGTCGGTTGTGTGGCGTTGTCTGCTCTCTCTGTACAGTCGTCATGTTTCTATGGTATCACTCCTTGTTGTCATGGTATCAATCTTTCTCATTATCCAATCATTGTCATGGAATCCAATCATTCCCATCCATCATTGGGGCACTGCCTGTTGTCATGGTATCTGCCGTCTAGCTCCTCCTACTACGACCTGGCTTTTCATTCTCTGTTGTAGAAACAAGCTAAATTGTCCAAATTCAAGTCCGTGGATCAGGTCGTGAGTCGCAATGATCGTGATGTTAATGTGTCGGCCTGGCTCGGCCTCTGCGTGTGTGTGTGTGTGTGTGTGTGTGAAGGTCTAATGGTCTGTCCCACTCGTGGAGCGAACGAATCCCTGACACCAAAAAAGTCTCAGACATCTGTGAGAACGGTCGACCCAGGAGCAACTCATGGCAAGGTACTGCCCCCCCCCCCCACCCACACGCACAAGCACACGCAGGCTTAGCCTTCCCTGGGATAACTGTCTTCTTTCTGCAGGAAATCTAAGTGGCAACCGCAAGAAGTCGAAAGGGAAGAAGTTCCGTCCTCGCTCCAACTCTACAGAGTAAGTTGCGTGGTGTTTTCATGACAGGGATGGGATTCCACGTGGCTCAGATATAGTAGTTCCATCCCTTCCAGTGACTAGATATACATCAACTCCAATAGCAGCAGGTCAAGAGTTACTGTGTGACTAAGGAGACACAATGCTTGTGTTTGTGACTCCAGCATATTACAAGCATATTAAGAGCATTGTCTATTACCACGGTTACTGTGTTTGGAACCTTACAAATGCCATTGTTCTAGAATATTGTATTATGCACTTTGAAAATTACAATTGGTGGAACAATGTTTCCCCCCTCTTTCCAGCATTTGAGGACTAACATTTACAACATTTTGTCATAGCAATGTATCGTTATAAGAAAGTTAATTTTAGTAGTGAATGAAACTAATGCAAGACGTATTTAGAGTATTATAAAAAACTATTTGAAATTGAATTATCAACCACCCAAAATGACATACCCCTGTTTTAGTACGTATATGAAAGCAAATGACAGTAACTAAAGCCATGCTAGAATTGACCAATGATATAGAGGGGTTAGGGCTAGTGATTTGAAATGGTCAATTAGAGGTACATTTGTTTTGATCCTTTCTAGCATGGCCTCACAAAGATGATTCTACAATACTAAACATCTTATTGTTTACCTCTCAACCTGTTGTTGTTTATTTGTTCATTTGTTTTCTGGTCTTGACTTCAGAGGCCATTGGCAATGCTCTGTTTAAATGTATGGGGGTGAACAATGATATATTAACAGCCTGTATCGATTCGTGACACCCAACCAAAATGCAAATGCTCCTATTAACACGTACACACACAGTCATGTAATTGTGATGTTCATAGTGGGTTCACTCACAGCTCCATCTTGTCCTTCACTCACTTGCATCTTGGTGGTGTGTGTTCAGAATGTCTTTGCTCTGCTCTCTTAAAATATCTCCTTTTCCTTCCTCCTTTCCTTATCTCCATCCTTCTCCTTCATCTTCTTTTTCCTCTTCTGTTCTCTTCTTGACATGTCCACTCCCCTCCACCCCTACCTCACCTCTTGACA
>JACXGK010003675.1:21762-43244 GCA_016801125.1 Novumbra hubbsi
TCTTGACATGTCCACTCCCCTCCACCCCTACCTCACCTCTTGACATGTCCACTCCCCTCCACCCCTACCTCACCTCTTCCTGCAGGTATTTAACCCCTCGCTTCCAAACAGAGTATTATGATGTAACTAAGTGGGTAGAAGATGTGAATAGAAACACTGAAGGACCCTACCTTAGGTATTACCTCGGTTCATCTTCTATTTATCCCCCCACCGGTTTGGTTTCTGTTTGGCCTAGGGGAGGTAGGGCACACTTATACTAGCGGTTCCCAAATGGGGGGTTGGTTCCCTTTCCAGACGGCATATCCAATGGTAGTCCCGAGGAAGATGACAGACCTTTTAGATTGACAGCTTTCCTTTTCTATTGTGTCCTTGGTCTCCCCCAAATCATCGATTTAAGTGTAGAATGGTCCCTTCAATAGTTTAGGATGGTTGGATGTGACGGGAATTCATTTGGTGTTGTTATGAGTAACATCTTAGTGTCATCAAAATGAATGGCAATGCCGAGAATAATATCTACTGTTACTTTAACGATTCGATGGCCTCATTCCCCCCTGTTGCCCTTCACGTTGCGTCTCTTTAACTCTGCATGTTATGGTTGTCTTTGTGTTTGCGTCAATGTCTTCATTGTGCTACGCATATGTCCATGTCTGTCTGCCTAGTGAAAGTCTCTACGCACCCTGGCCTGGTCTGTCCACAATCACCCACCATGACATCATCCCTATTGCATCTCCCACGGACCCCCCCGACACGCCTCCACGCGGGCTCACGTCAGACTACTGTCTGCTGTTCTCAGACCAGGCTGTTCTCAGACCAGGCTGTTCCCAGACCAGGCTGTTCTCAGACCAGGCTGTTCCCAGACCTGGCTGTTCCCAGACCTGGCTGTTCCCAGACCTGGCTGTTCCCAGACCTGGCTGTTCCCAGACCAGGCTGTTCTCAGACCAGGCTGTTCTCAGACCAGGCTGTTCCCAGACCAGGCTGTTCTCAGACCAGGCTGTTCCCAGACCAGGCTGTTCCCAGACCTGGCTGTTCCCAGACCAGGCTGTTCTCAGACCAGGCTGTTCCCAGACCAGGCTGTTCTCAGACCAGGCTGTTCTCCAACCAGGCTGTTCCCAGACCAGGATGTTCCCAGACCAGGATGCTCAGGCTGTCTTTCCCCATGTCCCTAACCACAGACCTAGAATCAGAGAACCCTACTTCCAACCTGAACCATAAAGGTTTAGATTGATGAAGTAATCTCATGCTTCTGTGTTTATCGGCCACATTGGCCTATTCTTGAGTGATCAGTGATAGTGTCACTGTTTATAATGAGGTCCGTTTCTGTTTTCCCAAGGACTCTTTCCCCGGCAAAGTCTCCAACCTCTTCCACAGGGTCCATTGCATCCAGCCGGAGGTACCCCTACCCCATGCCACCACTTCCCAATGACCAGAGGAAAGCCAACCGGCAGAGCGCCAGGGTAACTACTGTAATTACACACGGCGGGAATCGCTGGTAGCCTGGTAGTTAGTGTTCAACCAGGAACCAAAAGGTTTTTAGTTTAAATCCAGAAGACAGCTTGCTGGAAAAATTAATATGTTGTTGTGCCCTTGAGCAAGCACGTAACCCTAGTAGCTCCGGGGTCCTTATCAGTGACTAATTCCAGATGGGCCCCCCTCTCTCCCAAGTTTATGCTGTACATTACATTTCATACGTATCTTATACGGCACACCTTCAGGAACTACCTACAGATGTTTAATTGCATTTATAGATTTAGATATAAGTAGACACGCTATCTACAATGACTGGATGTGAAATTACAGTTAAGTGAGTTTTTCCCATATTGGCTCAGAGGGTTCAAACAAGCAATCTTTCAGTTAATATTTTAACCACTAAGGCTCTAAGTAATTATGTGTTACTACAGTTAAAGTACACTGACACCAAAAGCTAAATATAGTGGGTAATTAGTTAATACACTGTCTTTATCTCTCTCATCTCGTGTTTTTTCTCCTTCTGCAGCTGTGGGAGACTTCGATATAAAACTCCTCTTATCTGCTCTGCCAAGCTACTTAAGAACTACATTTTTGTTCCGCTTTTCTATGAATGAAAAAAAGAGTTACCTACTACAAAGCACCTAGTGGGAGCAGAGAGCAGACCAACGGAGGGAGATGAGGCGTGTGTACTGTGCGTGCGAGTGTGCAAGGTCCTCCAGAACTCACCTGCTCAGTAGGGGAGACTACAGGGGCAGCAGACATTTCTACAACCACAGAGCAAGACACGAAAGGGTCAAGACTTGATCACTATTAGCTGGAGATCCACCAGAGATCGCTTTCAGCTCAGCTCCAGATCCCTCAGGCCCCTCCTTCTGGACACAGGACCCGTTTACTGATTGGTGGGAACGGTTGTCACGGTAAAGGTGCAGACCTAGTTGGGGATGTCTGCCCAAAACACAACACTTCAACATTCCCCCTCCCCCACACATTCTCCCACCACCTTCCTCAGACTATCCCAACTTACTCCCCCACTCACCCCCGCTCTCTCTGTCCCCCCGATAAACATCCTCACCCCTCATACCCGTCTCGTCCCTCTAACCCCTGTCCAGCCCCACCCCCGTGTGGACTCTCTCCTCTCTGACGAGGCGGAGACGCTTCACTCGAGTCTGTCGCGTCGCTGGATTTCTTTACCTTTTCGAAGCACGCCGTTGCGCCACTGTAGAGAACCCCAACACTGTATGCATGACGAACCCCTGTTTATTCACTCCTCCCAGTGTCGTGAAGAAGACATCTGTGACGGACCGCATGAGGGGGACCGGTTTCTTTACATCGCTAGCTTCTTCCATCTTGGAGATCACTGAGGCATTCTGTACTGTATCCGATATTATACTAGCCGACGGCCCCTGACGTGGACCCTAGGCCACTCCCAGTCCCCTTACCGTCTGGCTTGCCCCCGAATGATTTGACTTGCCGTTGTAAATATGTATAGCATAGAAACGGAGTGATGTGTTTTCCCTTTCCGTTTTTTTTTTTTTTTACTTCACAAGAGGACAAGCGGACAACCCTGCTCTTCTCCTCATGCCGTGTTTCATGTCGTAGACCGACGGGGTCTCTATAGGTCTGTGTAAGGACCCCGTACTCAACCTTTTTTCCATGTATGTTTTTGTATTCTGTCCTCTAGGCCTGCCTCTCTTTTCTCCTGTGTTTCTGGCCTCTTTCCTGTGTGGCTGTGTGACCTCCGCAGCAGAATGTATTGTTCTGTGGTTCCTCTGTCACACCCAACCTGACCCCAGTAACACACTCACTCTCAGCCCATAATAAGACTAAACATAAGAATGTCAGTGATTTACCATATTGCTTGAGTATGTTATAATTTTGGATATTGATGATAGTAAATGTGAACTAAGATTGAGGGGGGAAACAGACTAGATGGTTTCATTAACCCTTCCTTGCTACAGAGGGAGCGAACAAGTGTTTTGGTGTAGTTCTAGATGTGAAATATGTTAATTTTCATTGTGTTAATTTAGACATGGTGGTTTAGAGAATGTTGCGTTACAGTCGATAGGGCCGTCCTTCCTTACTCTGGTCTGTATGTACAATATGACATCTCACAAGTGTAACATACAGTGACGCTGAGACTTGATATGCAGTCACAACCCTATATGATGTTAACAATGTGGAAACTGTAGGATGTTTCAGACAAACTAGATTCTTTTTCTTTTTACATTTTTCAATTGTGCATTTTCTTCACTGACGTGAATGCAAATGAATTGTCCAGTTGAATGCGGGCAGTTTGAGCTTTATGAGACCAACAGAATAACAGCGAAGTTACAAGCACACTCCTACTGCACTCTACTAACCAGTCAATGAAATATGAAATAACAGGTCACTGGAATTCCTTTTCATTGACTACCAAGTGCTGTTATATTTGTAGATTTTCATATCACAAATTTAATTTCAGTAGTGAAGAATGTTTTAACAAAAGAAACCAGGTTTTATTAAATATTTTTAATTGCCCAAGGAATCTAGTGGTTTAAATATGGCATAAGAGTCAGGTTACGGTTTTTACCCACTCAGAGTAAGATAAAGTGTGCGTTCGCACTGATTCAAGGTCAGCCATGTATGTGACCTTCCCCTGAAATGTCTTGAATTGGGAAGTGGTAAGATGATATTAGATCTGTAGCTAAAGGGCAATTTCCCTGTACACAATCCACAACCCCCATCCTGTAGATACTGTGCTGTCCATATCAGTTAGGCCTGCTGTGTTGTTGCGTAGTTTAAAATATGGGCACTGGTTGTTTTTATGCTCTAATGTATGCACTATGACTGTATAAGTATTAAGGTCATCACCACATCGCATTAATATTGCTAATGTACAAAGTAAATCAGAAAAAGTGCATTATTGTCCTTACGTGCATCGATGGTGGGGCGATACGGTAAACTTCTTTGTTGTTGCACACTTGTCATAGGCTGCTCTGGCATGTGCAGATCTATATGGCATCTACGGTATGAGGATGGAGCACAGCTCATGGCAGCACAAGGGTGTGTTGGATGGAGATCTGTGCGGGTAAGCTCACGTTTGCCAGAGCTTCTCTGTTATGTTTTCATTAAATTATGACATAGTAACACGTTTGGCTGGTGCTTAATAACTTGCACTTTGACCAAGGGATTCCCTAGGCTGTGGAAAAAGCACTGGATAATACTTATCAAGCAATATTTCAGACGTCATACTGCGCTACTTCTAATAAACGAAGCCATTCACCTAGGAGTCGTAGGGATTGTTGTATAACCACATTTTAGGCGAGTGTCATGTGGTCCTGTTAGGGTCCCCAACCCAGAACATTTCTAGATAGTGCGAGGCAGCCTGTCGGTCCAGAGAGACCGGTCCTGTCCCATCCACCGTGAGGGGATGTACCCCCTGAGATGTTACCGGTCTTGGTGGTTGGACGGACGTTGACCAGCCTGACCACAGAAACATGGCGAGGACAGAATCTTGAATGTATCAGCGTAACAAAGCACCGAGCGTCCGCCCAGCCTACTGCCAACACAGCTGGTACCGCCCTCTGGCTGCAGAACTGACAGATTACAGCTCCTTTCTTTGCCGTATAATGTACATAGACCGAGAATTCAAAAATCAATGCCCATATTTTTTTCTTTTCTTACAATATCTTTCAGTATTGTAATATTTAATATAAAATAAAACTTTCATCAATAATGTCCGTGTGTTGGGGGATTCTTTACCCATTGAAGGGGCTTTGCAGAAACTGGCACTTTTTTATATTGCAGGATGGAAAAACAACGTATTACCCATCATTCAGAGACCTTAATCCAGACCCAAATACAACAATCTCACTGGCACGTTTTAGACACAACATACCCGCACCCAATCCAGTCAAAAGGAAAGCCCCGGAGAACATCACCCTGTCTGGGTTACAAGGGCAACCTTATTCTGGTCACGGGTTTCAACCATATTGAAAATGTTCCAGGCTGACTGACCCCCTTTTAAATTCTATAAAAAGTTATTCAATAAACAGTTTATTCTGAACTACAGAAGCCAGTAACGCTGGACATTCCACAGTTCAAACTGACGAGCTTGAGCCCCATGCAACTGCGTTTTTGGCTGGTACCACATCTCTCAGCGCCTGTAACCTATCACGGTGGAGGGACTCCGTTGACAAAGAGGCATCTTCGTCCAGTGATTGGCGGATGTAAGTCTTAAGGGGAGCAATGCCTGAACCAGTAACAGCTGAGATGGGAATCACATGTCTGAAGACCACATTGTTTTTGGGAACCATATCCTCTGGTAACAGGTGGGAGAACTCTGCAAAATAGAGCAGAACAGGGGAGCATGATGGGTAAGCTAATGTCATAGACAGCATATAGCGTAATTACCTCTAACGGGGTCAGATACTATGCTACTAGATATATAATGTGCACCGAACATCGTAGGATTACCTTGAGGGGTTTGAAGCTGCTGCCGTAGCTCAGTGAGTTTGCGTTCTGCACCAGGCAGGTCCATCTTATTCACCAACAAAACAGCAGGCTTACACAAGAGTTCCTCTTTATACAGTTCCAGCTCCTAAACAAGGAGGGGTAGTAGAGAGGTAGAAATATTGGGAAAAGGGAAAGTGAGTACATTGTGATACAGGAGCTCAGAGGTGAAGGGGAAGTGAGTTGGTGGTTTCAAGTCAAGTCACATTTATTAATCAACCACATTTTCAAACAACAAGTGTCAACCTAATGTACCTAAAAATATGTACAAAGAACACGACAGACATAAACACAGCTTCCTACCCATTTGCAGACCCAAATGCTAAAGAAAAAAGATGGGTCTTATGGTGGGATTTATAAATGATGCTACTAGTGGAAGACCAAATATATAAAGGCAGGCTATTCCAAAACTTAGGAGCAGACACGGTCTCCTTTAAACTTGAATTGCTTTAACACAAAAGCATTGGTTGGAAGACCTCAGAGTCCTTGAGGATGAGTGTTGGATAAGGAGGTCAGAAATTAGGGCGCTCATACACGTAACATTAAAAACAAATAAAAGAACCTTAAAATCTATCCTATATTAACAGGTAGCCAGTGTGTCCAGGTTCTCTCACCTTGCTTAGAAGTTGCACAGCTTCAAATGCAGACCTAAAAGGTGTTTTGCTTGCCAGCTGAAAACCACAGACATCTACCTGTGAACAGAGAGGGGAGAGACTTCATCAGCATTGTGACACATCTTGAGAAGTTCAGCCTATCGCCAACACAGCTGGTACCGTCCTCTGGCTGCAGAACTGACAGATTACAGCTCCTTTCTTTGCCGTATAATGTACATAGACCGAGAATTCAAAAATCAATGCCCATATTTTTTTACGCGGTTGCGTATAGGTCATACCACAAAGAGCAGCTGTTTGGTCCTCTCCACATGTTTGAGGAACTGGTGGCCCATGCCTTTATTCATGTGGGCCCCCTCGATCAGCCCTGGAAGGTCTGCCACGGAGATCTACCTCAAGTGAAAGAGGGAAAATAAAATAATAGTATAGAATATGAATAGAGAACACAGACTCCCGAGAGGAAGGCGAGGACCACCGGATATGCCTCGGCTTTTGTTCAATGTTTCTCTCACCTTTTTATGGTCATCATACATGACCGTACCAATCTCTGGCCTCAGGGTTGTGACTGCAGACAGACAATTCAAAACATTTAAACAAATAACTCCAAATGATAGTGCTACTAACACATTACATTACATTAGACATACACTTGGCTGGAACGTGTGTAGATGAGGTACCATAAACTCACAGGCATAGCTGGCAATCTGGGGTTTAGCGTGAGACAGAGCGGTCAGTAGAGAAGACTTCCCTGCATTGGGGAACCTGATAACAATGGTGGAAACAAAATACTAAAGCACAATGACCCTGAAAAGTATTCACCCCCACCTGAGCTATAGCACAACCGATTGCCTTTAAAAGTCACATTACTATTTGAATGTTGGGTCCTCTTGTCACAATACATACAGTCTTTGACATACATTTATTGTTTTTTATATGCAGTCGTGTGTAAATGCAGTGTGGCTGCGAAGGCTAGACCAGACTCTGGCACTGTCCTATTGGCTTGCCACCTACGTATTCAAACAGAGCATTTTATGCATGTGTCTTATCTTACCCCACCAGGCCGAAGTCGGCGATGAGTTTGAGATCAATTCGTATCATTCTGGCCTGGCCCTTTCTGGGTAGGAAATCTGAATGATAGGATCCTCCCTGACCTCCTTTGGCTACAAGCACACGATCTCCCTCGTGGTTTAGCTCACCTTGGGAGAGGGAAGAAGGATATTGAACTATGATCAGTTTAACTTACAACCAACTGGTGTCTAGACATCACCTTCTTCATGTTCCCAATATGTGTGTTGTGCAGGTAGCAAGCTGAAGACTTACCTAGAACATTTCCATCATCATCGGTAACAGAAATCCCAGGAGGCGTCAAGATCTCCTGGTCCTCTCCTTTCTCCCCCCGCAGAGCCCGAATACTACACGTGCACGCAAGCGCACAAACAAACAACCGCTTTCTAGTTCATGTCATTTTGCTTCCAAAAATGACTTTGGTCAACAACAAAAAAAAATGTATATATACACATTTCATTTGTTATTAAAGAGATGCCATCTACATGTATAATATATTAATATGATGGGTAACTTCTTATAAGGAGCCTTTGATGTCCCCAGGAGATCAACTATGTGGTCTAAGAAGTGGTTTCCAAAAGGGTTTGAAGATAGGGTCAGGTATCCTTTACCATAAGAACACAAATAATCCCTTTGTGAATAATATCGTTATGCATGTGGTTTCAAATATAGGTATTTTAGCCATTCCCATTGGTGCAAGGATATTACAATGAAACACACTGGAAACAGGATTTGATTGGTCCAAAGTATGTATTAATTGCTTTGCAGACAGCATACAGAATTGTAAATAAAGGGTCAATGTTTAACTTCTGTTGCACACATAGCAGGATTAAGTATGCGTTATATTCAGTCCAATGACAATATAAGTTTAAAATGTCCATCCTGGTTTTACGTGGCCATGGTGCTTTCTGACAGAACAAGAGGAGCATTCCCTCACTACCTTCCGGCAATGTTTAAACCCTATACATCCCTACCTGGGCTTGTGATCTGGACGTACCTACTGTTTACTCCAACTCCAGCGATGAAGCGTTTTTGGGGATACTTATCCTTGATCTTCTTTAGAGTCATTTCCTTCTGAGCCGCCACCCACACATCTCCTCCTTTCCCCCCTTGACCACCCAAACGGGGCAGTCCCATTCCGCCGCTGCCCCCTCGCACGTACAAACGCAGGTTGTCCACGAAATTGCCATACTGGAGGAAAGACAGAAAACGAAGATGAGGGGAACGGTTATGACATCTGAAAGTGCCATGGTGTAGCTAGTACATTAGCACTACTCTGGTTCGCTAATGTTAAGATGTTGTTTCTATCTAGCGAAGTATAATGCGACTGAATTTATAACCATTTACTAACCTTGCGGAAACAAATTCTACTGATCCAAACCATTTTTTGTAAATATTTAGATGTTACAGTAGACCATTTGTAACATGTTCAACCAACCTTCAATCTTCCAGAGACCTACTACGTCTTATAGGCAACGTTTATAATAAGCCCTTCCGGGTCACAGAATTGTGGACTAATTCTAAATAAATGGCGCCGACACAAATTTATATAAAACTGTATTGATGATTTATCACATATAACTGTCTACACATTGACAAGGATTACTAATTGTTTAAATTCAAGTGAAAAATACCTGACTATTTGGGTTTTAAAACATATTCCAAGGTCAAATAAATGCAGGCTATGTAAATCACTCCTTGTGGAATACATATTACCTCATAAACTATTCTGTGACTATTCCTCAAAAAGCTAGGCAAAGATCTAGGCCGGGACGAGGGTTTGCTGATCACCAATTACACGCGAACCGATAACTCGCTCGATGTAAGGCGTCTACTTCACAGGTATTTGGCCCGCGTTCCTGGTCGTATATTGTTTGATTTGATATCCGCAGACTTTTATTACGAAGGCAAAATACCAACACCGGAAGTCTTTATGCCGCTGCCGAATCTGTAATCTATGTTTTTTTGGACCAAACTCATTTTATCTTGAATGTATCTTCATGTACCCTTACTGAGCATAATTTTGAAATTGACAATGTTTAATGGTCTTAGATAACGCACTACTAAAACAAATCTTACGTACAGGTGTATCGGCAGGCTCAAATGAAGGCTGGACACGTGAATATTTATTATTATTTATATATAATAACTCAAGAAGGGATGGCGTCAATGATGATTTACTGTGATGTTATAGGATTGAAGAAATTCATCATATCTGCACAATATTTTATTCTTCTTGAATAATTGGCCCAGCAAAATAATATAATTTTTAAGCCAGTTATCAATTCAGTCATATTTTATACAAAATCCTTATTGTTCTAAATAAAATATTTAGGAGGCGAAACGTTATAGTTGTATATCAAGGCCCACTAAGAAGTATCTGTTGATGAAAATTAGAAAAGGCAGCAGGTATTTTGTTTATTCTATATTGGCATAAAAGTAAGAACTAGAGCCCCCCTACTTGTGAACAGACATGCTGGGCAATGCAGTTCCAAATAGAGGCAGGGATCTGTAATCTATGTAGGTAGATGCCAAAAGGTTAAACTAACGTTAGCGTCATAGGATATAAATTGGTAAGTAATAAAACATGAACCCTACACGTAAAAAAAGAGTATGTTTTCCTATTCAAAAGTAAATAACTGCCACTTTACATTTTATCAAATAAATCCTTTCCCCCACCCGTCACCTGCCAGTACTGACAATTATTGTATTGATTGAATGGTGTGATTTGTCTCTAGGCATGATTGTTTTTATTCTTAGTTCATTAATAAAGTTGAATTTGGCAAAAACCAGTATTCACAATTATTTTGCGTTATTATGTGTATATTACGATCTAATATCACGATCTGGAGTCTTGGCAGTTTCATCTCATTCCGATGGAGTTAGATATTTGCAAAAAGGCTTAGCGTACGTATTGTTGGGATCGTAAACCAATCCACGTGTAAATTGATATGATCGTAAAACAGGTATTTCGTAAAGGATGAAAACAAAAAATGTAAATCTGTGAAATAACCATATTTTTTTTATCTCGTTTTGCAATTTGAAAAGAACAACATTACAATTCGGAGCTATGGCAGTTTCATTCTTCCAAAAAACATAACTGAAACTTTCCAGGAGGTGCTAATATAACAAGTGCTAATATAACAAGCATAGGATGTGTAAACAGCTGGAAATCAGGGAATCAGAAATAGATATCCTTGTCACGGTGTTGTAGTGTGGCGGAACCATACGCGGACGTTTTGTAAATAAAGTAAAGGTGATTTAATCCAATGAAACAAACAGATAAACTGACAAGTACTGTAAACGGTAAATGAAAGATTTAAACAAACATAAACGAAATACAAATAACATGTAGCGTATCTACTTGAATTGAATTAAATGAAAGACAAACCGTGAGCTGTTGAGACATTCACAAACAATAAACCACACCGGGTGTGGTGCAAACTGAACCTAAGTAGGCTCCCCAATCAGAGACAACTGATTGCAGCTGCTCTGACTGGGGAGCCCACAATGGCATGGAGAGGGCTAGAGGCCTCACTCTTAGGCTTGCCCTGAAATGGCCAGGGGCTCGCAGCCAGGGCATGACAATCCTGCAAGAGTGGAATAGTCTCGTTGCAGCACACGAGTTGTGCTGCAAAATATTCAAACAGCGTTGTTTTATGGGTCTTCATATATTCACTAGGTTCAGACTGTAAAATTAAAATACTGAATACCTAAAACGACATGTTATGCAATAACTGCAGTAAGTCTAGGCAACACACAGCCATAATAAAATATGATGGACTGAACCCTATGTATAATTTCTACCACTATCTGTTTGATTTCTCTGTGCACATGTCTGAGTGGAGGAATACAGTCCATGACATGTATCCACAAAGCTTGAATATATTATACCATGGCAGCATAGGCTTTAAGAATTGTACATTGAACATTGTAAAACATCACCCAAATTGCCAAGATAGCTAACTAGATAGCTGCCAAAGCAATTTAAATCATTATACATGCTACTCTTTTTATAGACGCTGCTGGCCAGAATCTATGTCTTTCTGCTTTGAGATTATAATATAATATTGAGAATAAATAATCAAATATTGATTTACATTTTCAGAAAACAGTGTATTCCCAATAAGTACATTAAATTGAAACTACAGCCTTTTTAAATTGCTCGAATGTACCTGCTCAAGATGGTTCAGCAATATACACCTTGGTTCACAGTAATGTGAAAACCTATTAGTTACCGTTTAGCAAGGTTGAAGCCTACAAAACAAGAACCAAGGAACAGGACTTACATAATTTTTGTGCAGAAAGTTGTAACCAAGGTTATCATCATGACTGTTACTAGCTTCTGTTGTCACAAACGGAGTTATAACCAAGGTTATCATCATGACTGTTACTAGCTTCTGTTGTCACAAACGGAGTTATAACCAAGGTTATCATCATGACTGTTACTAGCTTCTGTTGTCACAAACGGAGTTATAACCAAGGTTATCATCATGATTGTTACTAGCTTCTGTTGTCACAAACTGAGTTATAACCAAGGTTATCATCATGACTGTTACTAGCTACTGTTGTCACAAACAGAAATGTAACCTCTATGAAAAAGATTGTCTGGGCCGTTGCTTGGGAAGATTAATTCAGAATAAGTCTTGTATGGTCAAACATGTTGGTAGTGTGATGGTTTAGGGATGATTTACTATTTTAGAAACCTGTCAATTAAGGAAACATGAATTATCTTCTTTATCTGATGATTATTCTAAAAGTAAAAGGTCCATTTGCCAACTCTAACTGAATCTGAAGAGTACATTGGTCATGCGTCCAGACAATGATCCAAAACACAAGAAACTCTACAATAGTCCAATTCAGATGTGGCTGGATCGGTAACATGGAATTGGTGCTAAACCCCCCACACATTTTGTTTTAGTTAATGCAGTTCTGTTGGAATTGGCCTTTCTCTGCTGGATAAGGTGCCCTACCATGAATCAAAAAGGGTTCATGCATGGCTTGAGGAACACAGCAAGGCCTCCAAATTCCCCAGACCTCAATCCAATCGAGCATCTGTGGGATGTACTGGACAAACAAGTCCGATCCATGAGGGCCCCATTTCACACCTTACAGGACTTAAAGGATCTGCTGCTAACGACTTAGTGCCAGATACCACAGCACACCTTCAGAGTTGTAGTGGAGTCCATGGCTGGACGGATCAGGGCTGTTTGGGGGGCAAAAGAGGGACCAACACAATATTAGGCATGTGGTCATAATGTTACGGCTGATGGGTTTGTATCTCCCACAGCAATGTGAGAGTCTGATCAACAATCACGCCAAGCAATTTGTTTTGAATGGCACAACCAGTTAATGACTTTAAATGGGTCCCGGAGGCAATTAGGCATGTTAGGTTGTTTTATTACTTAATGTAGGTTTTTGGTCCCTTTAACTTTTGGTTCAATCATTTTGTCTAAAAGAAAACATCGGAAATAAAGTGGCAAATTCTCAATGTCACTGTACGAGGAACTGTTTCCTCGTCCAGTTGAACGGAGAGAGGCGCGCGATGTTCTGCCCGCGCTGTTCACAGTGAACACAAATTCATGAATGCGCTTAAGCCTGCCCAGTAGGTGCCGCTTGAGTTGTGCGTGTGATGTTAAGTCAAACGGAACCTGGTATCTTTCCTACGGAAGCAAGGAGACTTGTCATTGACGTGGATGGATATATGAGAGAGTGTGTGTGTTGTGTGTGCGAGAGAGGGAGAGAGAGGAAACGAGGTTTGTGTGTCATATCATGAACTGTAGACCCTCCCACCCGCTACTGCCTATTTATACCCTGACAGCGTCGGCGGTTGGCTTTACAGAGACAGAAAGGAACTGTTTGGAGATATATCCTACCGAGGTAAGTCACCTACAGAGCTGCCGCTACACATAAAGGATGAGACTGATGCTTTCTCCTGGCGGGATGCAGAGAGCTAGAGGATGGCCGAAAGTATGTGACCTAAATTCTAGGTGCCTATGACATTGCCGCTATACACGTGCGCGTGGGTAGGTTGAAAACACTCGCAATATTACAAAGGAAGGTGGTGTGTTGAGGACTAGCATAGGCTTCCCCTTTTAATACAGGGTGCCGTCTAGATTCTTTACCAGGCAAAAACGCAGTGCCTTTTTGTAGGCAATTGGGCTGGGATGATTTAAAATTCCAATCCCTCAATAGCAGTACCTTTTCAGTGTTTTTTTCCAATTTTCATCCTGTGGCCACACTTTTATTTCTAAAAAGTGAAAACATACTTGTGAAGCGGGTCGCCCTCGCAGCAGATGTAGGTTTTTATACAATAACCAAGCATCAGTGTGAGTTAATTTAACCAGGAATGGCTACTGCAATGCGGATTTGATTGATTTAAGCTCTTAAGCAGAGTTAGGCAATCGCAGGCACTTCATGTTTTTGATCGAACAATTCTGATCTGTCAGACCAGGTGTGTGAAATGTAGTTAATCACTGAATGATCATATAACTCCTTCTGTCAAACGTGGAAAAAATACATACATTATTTGTAGCACTATGGAAACAAGGTTACATACCCCTAGACCAGGGGTCAGCAACCTTTACTATCCAAAGAGACATTTTCCCCTATTTGCCAACAAATACACATCTTATATAGTTTTATATATAGTTATACAATATATTCAAAAAATATAGTTTGTTGCATTTATGAAATTACAGAACAAGAATAAATGCCATTTTATTTATGTTTTATCAATACCAAATTCTCTTAAGAGAAAAAACACACTGGCATGTGTAAGCCTATTGACATTAATTAAATACATTTTCCTCCTTGACTTTTCTCTTTTTTGAATTTTCCATTGTTGTTTTACCCAGGGCGGGAAAGCGAGAGATGATTGACCACAAACTTGGCAGTGACATAATAGGATGTGGCGCACATTTCAGTTGACAAAATATTTTAAATTGTTTTTATTTTCAGTGACACAGTATCACGTCAAACTTGAAGATACGAGATGTTCCCTTTGAAAGATTGTCCATTGTGCAAAAAAAATAAATAACGTTATTTATTTCCATGTTATTTTTTTTTTGTCAAAGCACCAGAGAGCCGCAGCAGAGCCGTTATAGAGCCGTATGCGACTCCGGAGCCGTGGGTTGCAGACCCCTGATCTAGACAAACAGTTAGTCCAACAGCTATGTCAAAAAAACGTGCGTTTTTAGAGTCATGCAACTTTGTACACTCATACATACCTTATAGCTGGGATCCCTTGTTTATTTTTTTTAACGTATGACTAAATGATATACAATGTAGCTATTTATTCTTAAAGAAAATTAACAAATTTATAGTAATTATTGTCATGAGAACCCAAATTAGCATGTTTGGTAAACAATGTAAATGTAAACAAACACTGTATCGCCTCAAAACATGGTTAGAACAATAAAGTTCAAATACTGGATGGTCAGGGCTTGCGGTCTCTGCATTTTCTCCCATCAAACAGGACAGTTAACCTTACTTACTACCTAGGTGCTCAGTGTGGCAAACCCTGCATTTCCTGTTACGTCTCTGTTACACTGCAACTATCAGAATGAGTTATTGAGGGAACAATTCCTTTAATATTAATGGCTGCTCTTTGCTTCCATTCCATGGTATGAAGTGAAAAAATCAAGGAAAAAATGCCTTTGGCTTGTTTATAGTTTAGCAGAATTAATTTTACATTGACATGTGGGTGAACTGTAAAAAGAAAACAGGTTCAACACATCAAAATGGCTTTTGCTGCTAAATAACCCCTACAGATAACATCGACAATAATGCTTATGATAAATTTTTCTTGAAATAATTTACCAAATGATTCAGGGTTATGTTCCTTTTCACTAGTCCAGCAGCATTTGAAAATTAATTGGAATTTGTTGAGTCACCAAATTCTACACTCAGCTTCACTAAAATATATAATGGCTGTTCCTTAGGGCCAGCATCTACCTGGATTGGATCAAACAGATAAAAAAAAAAAAAAAAAAGATTGACTAGGACAGACAAATCATTGACATGAATGGGTTATATATTCTATTCATTCTGTGCTTTTACTGGGTGGAAAACAAGATTGGTTGTAAGTGAATAACATACATTTTGGTCTTGGATTAGCCAATTTGCAAAGGCGCTCCATTCTACTGAAGGGAAGGCTTCTTCCTGTTTTGTGGTAAGGCCTTAATGCTCGCCAGTGAGGGTAGGCCGTGGGGCCTGTGGGAGTTAGAAAGTTGAACTGGCAATCAAGCAAGTTGCTTTCAATTGTTTTTGCACATTTTCTTGGTTGCAATAGCTTTTCTTATATATTCGCCATGCTCACTGGTAGCTACACCAGAGTAGGTGAAAAAAGGATTCCAGACATCAGGAATGATGTGGATTAATGTTAGCTGTGATGATATGAGTAATCAAATTTTTTAAATGAACCGTGATAGGAAGAAAGTTGTCTGAATTCATATGTTGCCTATCAGTCAAACCGTTTGAATCCTTGCTTGCTCTAAAGACAAAATGCTTGTGGAAAGTTCAGCTCCCTGTCTGTAGCAGTGGGGGAGGCAGAAAGGGTAATCATGGAGATGCGAGTGATGGGTGCACATACAGTGATGGGTGCACAGACAAGCAGTGGTCTAGAGATGGGTACCCCACACTTACCGGGAATCAAAAGTAAATTAAAAAGTCTTGTCCTTTACCAAGGAAGATGTTTAAGAGAGTCTAATTGTGGTGGCAATCACGTAATTGTTAACTTAAATTAGGTAGGGAGTTACCCATTATAACCTGTGACGCCATAGTAGTGGTAGTGGTGGGTAGTGGAGGGCAGTGGTGGGTAGTGGAGGGTAGTGGCTGGTAGTGGCTGGTAGCGGCTGGTAGTGGCTGGTAGTGGTGGGTAGTTGTGGGTAGTGGTTGGTAGTGGTGGGTAGTGGAGGGTAGTGGTGGGTAGTGGAGGGCAGTGGTGGGTAGTGGTGGGTAGTGGAGGGCAGTGGTGGGTAGTGGAGGGTAGTGGTGGGTAGTGGAGGGCAGTGGTGGGTAGTGGCGGGTAGTGGTGGGTAGTGGTGGGTAGTGGAGGGTAGTGGAGGGCAGTGGTGGGTAGTGGCGGGTAGTGGTGGGTAGTGGTGGGTAGTGGCTGGTAGTGCCAGGGCCACATTTCCAGCGCGCCGGCTGGCTAAAAGGGCGGAAAAGACATAAACAGGTCTGGCAGGATTAAAGCCCACTGCGATGAGTGGGCAGGGGGATTTACACCCGCTGGGCACACAATAGCCATGCCCCATATCACACACACACATGCAAGAACACTCCCTACTACACACTACACAAACTGCATATTCCTTTGTAAGTAGTGTTTTTGATGGTGTTCCTCTGTGTCTCTTGCAGTATTTACTTGTTACTGAGGGTTCTCTTGCAGTTGATGTCACGGCCGTAGTGAAGGTTGGGACCAAACGCATACATTCTGGGTGAAACAGTGAATTTATTTGAAAAAAAAAAAAAAAACACAAACTGTACACAAAAACAAAGCAGCAAAACTAGCAGCAAAAACGTATAACAAAACAGAAAAAACACTGTGAATGTAACTTACTTAAAAAAACATGTAGCGTATCCACAGTACAACCATAAAACAAACAAAACGTGACCGTTGATATGCCTTTGACCAGGTCACCAACATACATGAGAATTGGTTCTCAGTTGGCTTACCTTGTTAAGATAAGGTCATGTATAAATATCAAAAAATGCATAGGTATCAGAATATATGCTCACACATGCATAAACTGTTCATAAACACATGTACCAACACACAAGTACCCACACACACATGTACCCACAAACACACACACACAGGCATTGTGGCACAGCAGACCAGAGCTTCCATAAATCTGATTCCTTTGTTTGGGAGGTGCGGTTGTCTAGCCATGAGCGGTGAGGGTTGTTGTGGTTCTGATTGGACGTGGCCACGTGTGAATATGAGGGGGGTCGTGACTGGTTGTGTCAGAGAGGGCCAGACACAATAACAGGATGAATAGGGTTGTTTTATTCTCTGTTTGTCTGTGTCGGGCGGTCAGCTGAGCTCTGTTTGAGACCGACAGGAATAGGACCTCCCTCCATAAAACAACAAAAACAGGCGACGGCCGTTCTAGTCTGGTTTGAACCTGTCCCAGGATACCGAGAAGCAGACAGAGAAGGGACCACTAATGTTAACAGACCGTCAGGCTCGCTCAGCTAAAATACACTTTTTTTTATTAGGATGACAGCACTAATGGATGACAGCACTAGTTGACTCGGCAGGCCCCCACTCACTACTGTAGCCAACCCACTGAACCGATGATTGAACTGTCAGCAACCAACCACCTTCACTTTGTTTAGCTCTCCATTCACTGTCACCATGTTGACTCCACGTCTCCCTTTCTCCCTCTCTGTCACTCTACCTTCTCACTTGTTCTTCTCATGAACTCATTCTCTCTCTTTTTCTGTCTCTCAGTGTGCCAGCTCTGGCCCTGGCTGCAGCCATGCCCCTGCTGGAAGAGACCAATGTCCCCCGAGAGCACCCTCCCACACTGCCTGTAGTCATTATTGGTGGGTTTACCCTATCCCTGACCCTTAACCTTTAACCCTTAACTTCTAACTCTATAGAGCACCCCTTTCCCCCACTCCAGTTGCCTGCAGTGATGTGCTTCATAGGTTACCTCGGCTCCTGTAAACATTTACCAAACTCCTCTTCTTGTCTGTGTAGGCAACGGGCCATCTGGTATCTGCTTGTCATACCTGCTGAGTGGCTACAAGCCCTACCTGGACCCTGCAGCTGTTCACCCAAACCCCGTTCTGTACAGGAAGCTCCAGGAGACCAAACACCTCCCGATCACTGAACAGGTGCAAATAACAGCACTACACACACGTCCCATGTGACAAACGCGCAAACGCCCGAGAACATGACAGAGGCCGCCCTCTCTGAGCAGGATCTGGAGTATCTGAGTGAAGGTCTGGAGGGGCGGTCGGGAAACCCCGTGGCGGTGCTGTTCGACACCCTGCTGCACCCCGATGCCGACTTTGGCTACGAGTTCCCCCCCGTGCTGCAGTGGAGACGCGACAAGCAGCAGCACCTCCCTCACCTGGTGCTGGGGAGGGCTACCCCCGGGGGGGCGTGGCACGTGAGTCACCTCACACCCTTGTCCGTTCCGCCTTCCAAATGTGTTCACCCAGGCTAAATTCACCAGCGCCCATCCGCTCTCTATCTTTCTCCCAGGCGATGGAGGGCTCCATGCTGACC
Source organism: Novumbra hubbsi (assembly GCA_016801125.1). Classification (NCBI taxonomy): domain Eukaryota; kingdom Metazoa; phylum Chordata; class Actinopteri; order Esociformes; family Umbridae; genus Novumbra; species Novumbra hubbsi. The sequence goes on from JACXGK010003675.1 coordinate 40,645, forward strand.
ATCAGCCGGGGCATCTGGATGGAACTGCCAGGAATCAACTACAGAGACCTGACTAGCAATGGGAAACGCAGGTATTGACCGGCGGACTGAGGGGCCGACGGACCGAAGTAAAACAGATGTGACATTGAGACTGAACATGATACGTTATTGCTTTTATGAACCGGTTGACAACACCATTTGAACAGTGAAGTTGAAGTGACGTCATACCCGGGGTTGTTGTAAAATATCATAATTGGCCTTCAGGATTCAAACACCCTCGGCTAATAATTCGAGATACTTTCTTTGACCATTATCACTGTTTTCACCCTTATGTCCTCTCCTCTGGCTCTCTCCAGGGATGTGACCAATGACCGGGCCACTCCAGAAGAGATCTCCTCTTATTACCGTAACTATGTCAAGCTGATGGGACTGAAGAAAAACTTTGTCGACAACATCTACGTTACCTCTGTGCAGAAACTCTTCCGGGGTCATGAGGAGGAGGCCCTAGGGAACGGTTATGGGGGGAAAGTGGATGGGGTGTTGGGAGACGGGGGAAAGGAGGTGTACGAGGGGAGTGAGGGTGATGGCAAAGGCCTGTGGGAGGTAAGGGGGTACCAGCGGGTGCAAGGCGACACCCACGTTCCTTTCTGCCTGTTTTCTGAGAATGTGGTTCTGGCAACGGGTGCATCTGATTCGCCAGCTCATCTGGGCGTGAAGGGAGAGGACCTTCCATTCGTGTTCCACTGCATCTCTGCCCTGGGATTGGCTGTGGGCCGGCGGAAGCTTGGGCCGAACTCCGACCCAGTGCTAATTGTTGGCGCGGGGTTAAGTGCGGCAGATGCCGTATTGTGCGCTTGCAACAACAACATTTCCGTGCTCCATGCTTTCCGCAAACACACAGATGACCCTGGACTCATCTTCAAACAACTGCCCAAGACCCTGTACCCTGAATACCACAAGGTCTACCACATGATGTGCTCCCAGACCCACATTACAACAAAACGGGCCACCACTTCAGCAGCCAGTGGCCCTCCCAGCATGACGCCCTCCATGTGCTCCAAGATGTGCTCAAAGCCCCAACGCGCCAAAACCAGCATGGTCACCGACGGTGGGCCTGCCCTGTACCCAGACTACACCAGCTTCCCGGAGCACTGTGTGGTGTCCTTCCAGCCCGACATGAAGTGTGTCCTACAGGGAAGCAACTCCCTCAAGGCCTTTAAGATCTCAATGGCCCTGGTGCTCATCGGCACCTACCCCGACTTGTTCTTCCTTAAGGACCAGGGCCAGTATCTGGGCCTGGACCCCACCAAGCCCATCTCCTGCAAGCAGAACCCGATGGACGTGCATCCCTACACTTTCGAGTGTACCAAGGAACCTGGCCTGTTCGCCATGGGTCCACTGGTGGGAGACAACTTTGTACGCTTCCTGAAGGGCGGCGCTCTAGGCATTGCCTCCTGCCTGCTAAAAAGACTGAAGAAGAAAGGCAAGTTCATCGCGGACGGAGGTGGAGGAGGAGAAATGGGCGGTAACTTTATCTAGGTGAAGTGTGGATGGTGAGGAAGGAGCTGGAAAAGGGAGGAGAAGAGGGATCTTAATTAGAGTGAACAGAGTAAACGTCTGGAGGAGTGGCGTATCAAACAAGAATAGAAGCGGTAATATATTGGAATAAAAAAGAGACCAAGGATAAATGAGCACAGAGAGGAAAAAGAGGAGGTTGTGCTGGATAATCGCCAGTTATGCTTGTGGGTTGGCACAGTGCATATGGCAGGTGAAATAATGCTATGACGATTTCTGTTACCATGCTTGAAATTACTCTACCTATGATTGTTTACATCTTTATGCTTTATAACCACGTTTTGTTTGTCTTAAGACTTGGTTGTCATTATACAGCACTTTTATTAGTATCGTTGGCTTTCTAACAACTATTTCAACTGAGATGTTATTACCAACAGACATGATTTGGCCAAACTCAAAGACAAACTTGAATAATATATATATATATTTTTTTCATTGTGTATGCAGTGGAGAAATCTATTTAAACTCTCAAGCTTTCTTTCCACTTCTGGGAGAGTTGAAAACAATGGCAGAGGAGGAAGCCCAGTACTCATCTAGGCTCAGTTGAGCACACCAAATGACTCCACTTTTTGGGTATCTACTGAGAAGTGAAGAAATCAGATGGGATTAGCATGTCCTCCAATGTCCTATTCAGGAGTCCAATCTGCAGTGTGCCAATGTATTTTGTTGTCATATTTGCAAGACATTTGGTAACTTCTGGACCTAAATATCTTGAGTTTTTATTTTCATTTGCCGACTTGTCTTTTTCATGAAATTGCATTCATGGATCTGTCAGTTTCAACATTATTTTTAACTTTCTTTGATGGCCTTCATCATGAGATAAACAGTGAATAACTACAACTACCCTGAAGTCTTCAAGGAATTGCAACTTTGTAGAGATAGGTATATCTACTTGGATGCCATCACCTCAGTCCTGGCTACAGACTCCCAGCAGTCTGTGTCAAACCAAGATGTAACCTATCTACAGACTCCCAGGGTCCCTGTCAGACCAGGATGTAACCAAGCTACAGACTCCCAGGGTCCCTGTCAGACCAGGATGTAACCAA
>JACXGK010003676.1:0-43152 GCA_016801125.1 Novumbra hubbsi
TATTTATCCACCAGTCCCACTTGTGTTTTCTTTTACTAAACGCATTGGCAGAAATGCCTAGATTTGTGAAAAAAAATGAATTTAATAAATTCCATATGCAACAAAAAAGTCTGCTTCTTAACAAATAATGGAGTAAGTTAAGTCCACATTTTCAGTAGTGATGTTATGAGCCTAAAACTGGTCCCAGTTCATGGTGAACTTACATAATGTGATATATGTTCCAACCATTTTTCTTTTGGTGCAATTTCAAATGTTGCAAATGCGCAACACAGTATACAAATGTGTTGTGCTTAAGAATGGCTTCTTATAGTGAGTTCCTCTACAATGCAAGCTCTGTTGGTGCTGCCTGATCACTTTCTCTTCAGTCTATCTTCAGTCACAGGCCCAAGAAAAGTGAAAGGCGAGCAGTCATAAGGTGACAATGACTCTCCTGAGAGAACTTTATTAGCTTACGGGTACCCCGTGTGACTCAGGTGGTAAAGCAAGGTGCATAAAACGCCTCTGTTGTCGGGTTGAATCCCATGTGGGCGTTCAGCGCTGTAAGCTGCAGTGGATAAGAGTGTCCACAAAAAAAATGACACGAAAGTCAATGTTCTCCCGTCTACTCTCTCTGCACTTCCCCCTGCAGGGTTCGCCTTGACCTGGCCTCTGGCTCCCCACACAGACTGGTTTATTAAAATTCCTCCGGCCTGCTTGTGTGTGTGGTCCTTTATTCACCCCGCGCTTGTATCGTCACAACACACCATCCAGGGGATATGTTTTTAGCTCCCTCACCAGTATGAGGGGGTCTGGGTTCAACCGCACCCTTTTCTTCCGCAACATTCCAGGACCCATGTCCCAGGATTCAGGGCCCCATTGTGATTTTCACCACAGTACGTGCTAGGAAAATAAGGACACGATTTGAGTCGGACAACCACGAATCTCGAACTACAAAAAGCTGGAGAAATGCAGAAGAGTTCTCCGGGCGAACTCTTAACCGTCATTTATGGTGCTTGCGCGATTGAGGTGTCACGATATTTGACGAGGCCAGCTGACAACAATTACTCCCCAAATGCTTTGATGGATCAGATCATTAATGTGAGTACACCGGTATGCAGCCATTCTGGGTTCCTTGGAAAGGTTAGATTTATCATGGTGACATTTTGCTTGTATGGTGTGCATATGTTTCCCTGATGTGGGACAGGACAAGAGATACAAATGACAGGGTGGAACCAGTTAAATTGGACCCTAATAATTTACCCCTAAACCCACTTGGATCTCGGAATATAATAAGGATCAATTATGTTGAGGGATATGGAGAGTGTTAGGCCAGCACTACATTCAACACCACTACATTCAGTTTTTCTATTCAGTCTTGATGTGTACCAACTGCTCTTTAACCCTTAATGTTGATATCATCAAGCAAGTAAAATTTTGCAAATGCATACCTATTTGTATGAATTATATAGAATTAAACATGCAGTTCAAGTGATTGTAATATGCTGTCATGCCACCCTCATAGAGTCCATGACACCATAGTCAGAAACATCACACCAGTAGCACGCTAAAGGTCATTTTGTAGGGCTTTGTCAGTGCTCTTCCTTTTGCTCCTCGCACAAGGGTTGATGCTCTTTTACGGCCCTGTCCAGCTCTCCTTGTGCAACGTCTCCTGGTACCTCCTCCATGCTCTTGAGACTGTACTGAAAAGCGACACAGAAAACCATCTTTTGATGAAACATATGGATGTGCCTTAGAGAAGCTGGACTACCTGTGCAACCTAATGCTTCTTGCTACCAGTAGTGACAATGACAAGAGCTAAATGCAAAACTAGAGAAGATTCCGTCAGGAAGGATTAGAGCAATTGTTTGTGGCCACCGATTGCAAAACCATTCTCTTTTTGTGGGTTGTCTTGCTGTTGCCTGTCCAGTGCATCTGTTGTTACTTTCATTTATAAAGCGATTTTATAGCAAATAGATTCTATTGTCAATCAATTCAGCTGGAATTATGAAACCCACACGACAGGTCAAAAGAAACAATGTAAATCCAAGAAGGAGGACTGAGATTATGAATCGGCCTCTAACATCCATGCTGTCAGGTTTTGACTTGACAAGGCTGAATAATCAATCTCACTTGAAATAAAATGTGAAAATTTCCACCTCTTCTTTTGTTGACAGTGATGGGTCCTACCTCAAATAATTGTATATCCCTTCAATTTGACAAGTTTCCTTCTGTCAAACCTCAACATATGCTTTTTTGGCAAAATATGAGGAAAAACTGGGCACTGAAATGTTTAGGGCATATTGAGAAAACCGCTTGGAATACATCCATCCCTGCCCAATCAGCTTCAGACTTTTCATATTTCTCTCACACACAAACACAAACACACACAAAGCACCCAGTTATATATATTATTTAGGAGTTAATAAAAGCATGTGCTCCCATATCTACTATTGCCAAAGCACAATATTATTTGTTATTCAATCTCAAGCTTCAGTGTCTATAGAAAATCTAACGTTTGAACTTTTTTCATTTTGTCAAGTGTGTACCCTCAGAGTTTCATTGATTTAAATACCGACTGCCCATGAATCTACATACCATTGTCCACATTGTAGGCGTGTGAGTTAAATAAAATGAGTCTTCACCCCTCTGAGTTGATAATTGGTTGAAGCAACTATACCATTACAGCTGTCTTTTACGATAAGTCCCTAACAACAACACCTACATTTGGCAATATTCAAACATTCTTCTTCAAAACCGGTTCAAGTTCTGTCAGGTTTGTTGGGGTGCATTTTTCTATTCACACTTGTGCCTTAGACTACTGTAATTATGAAACATCCATCCCAGTTTAGATTGCAAAGGGCAACACATTTTTACAAATTACAAAAAAAATTCTAACTAGTGTTGATAAGAACTATCCCCTAACATGATGCTGCAAAAATGAGCTTGACAGTAGTGATGGTGTCCATTGACATTTTACTTGTGATTTGCCGTGTTTGGTTTGCGTCAAGCAACACCTTTAGCATTATGCAAACAGGTCTCAAGATAGTCTTTCTTGGGTAATGGATTCAGGTTTAAGCATGTCTAGACTTTCTACCTGTAATGTATATTTGAAGTCCATTGGAGTTATATGTCCTGTTTATATTATACGTTATTACTGTATGTAAATATTATTCTATATGCAGATTAAATTATTATGATGTCAGTAACCGATCAAGACTTTTAAGGCCATTCCTAAACCAAACCCAGAGATAATTCAAAGCCGCCATGAATTTCTTTTCATGCAGGCTATCATCGAATCGATCTGAGTCACTATTCTGGTCACTTGATAAGGGAATTCTGATGAGTTGGTTTTAATGCATTAAGGCATGATTTTCTGGGAATGGCTCACGCTCAAGAAACATGTTGAAAGCAATCTTCACCTGAGCAGTTTTGTTCTGTGTGTGGATATAAAATGTATCCACCTCAAACAGTAGAAATTGATGGATGAAAGTATAGCTTGTGTCAAGTGTCTCATTAGTAGATATGCTCAAACGCCTACAGCAGCCAGGGAGCCAACAGACAGAAAGTAATAATATTATTATATAAAAATGTGGTTTGAAATTGAATCAAGCCAACCTCTACCTCAGGACATCTAAACAGTGTTGTGTAATCATTTGTCACGATTATTTACACTGGAGAAACACTGTTGTGCACAATTGTATTGCGAAGTCGATGTGGGTGTATACAGTATTGGTGTGTTGTGTGTGTGTGTGTGTGTACAGGTAATTCTCACATAGAGGACCATAACAAAGTGCATGAACAACATAATGTGTGAATGTGTCACATTTAAAGTGATACAAACTCATGCAATAAAACTGCAACCCAAACACTGTACCACTCCAAATAACATCCCTGCGTGTACTGTATGTACTGAATCTACTGTACGTACTACACTACACTACTACAATATATTATGCTACTTGAGCAGTATGGGGAACTACTTTAATGCAATGTATGAAGAAGGCCATGGTATATTAACAGCTATTCATGCTAACTTGGGGGCATACAAAGTGCATTCTAAAATGTAGGCTTCCAGGACCTAATGAATGCTGCAGAGGTAATGTCACTGCCTCTTCATTCTGAGCTAAGGATTCAAATCCGGCACTCTGATTGGCCCAGGTGTTCCATGACGAGCAACGTAATTAATCACCTCCCATCAGGAGAAACATATAGTATCTCAAAGTCAACTGAGCTGCAGCGGTGAAGCAGGGCTTTAATTATGTAGGGGACATGATCAAATTCAAAGTCGATCTTCTGGTGTCAAATACAAAAGCTGCACCCTCCTTCTCGTCCATTGACATCACTAGAATACGTAATTATATTCCTCACCTACAACCCTGATTCCAAAAAGTTGTGATGCTATGTAAAATGATATAAAAACAGAATGCGCCAAATTATTTCTGGGGGTGACAGGTCTGGACTGCAGGCAGGCCAGTTTAGCACCCAGACTCTTTTACTACAGAGCCATGCTGTTTTAAAACGTGCAGAATGATGTTTGACATTGTTTTGCGGAAATAAGCAAGGCCTTCCATGAAAAAGGATGGATGGCAGCATTTGTTGCACCAAAACCTGTGTATGTTGTTCAGTAATAATGGTGTGTAACGTATAGGGTAGCAGGGTGCCGGTAGGTGGTGGTATTCTGGGGAGCACTTTTATTTTGAAGCTCTTTTGGACATTTGCACTTTGGACATTACACATACCTGTTTGCACTTTGTAATTTGTGTGTGTGCTTATATGTCCTTTGTTTCTGTCACCGGGTGTGGCTCATTGCGAATACTCTTGTTTAAGTCCTTTCATGTTTGGTGTTTGTCTTGTTTTATTTAACTGCTTGGTTTCAGCGCCTTTTGTTTAAGTGTTCTTTTGTTTGTTTGTAAAATAAATTCACACACCCGTTCACACCCACACCTGTGACATGGTGCCTTCAAAGATGTGAAAGTCACCCATTCCATGTGCACTAATACACCCCCATACCATTGTGGATCCTGGCATTTGAACAGTGTGCTGATAAGAAGCAGATGGTCCCTCTCCTCTTTAATCTGGAGGATTCCTAAAATCATTAAAAACAATATTTGCATGACCACAGGACAGTTGTCCACTTCGCCACGGTCAATCTTAAATGAGCTTCGTGGCCAGAGAAGGCAGCGGTAGCTCTGGATCTTTTTTATATCTGGCCTCTTTTTTGCATGGTAGAGTTTTAACCTGAATTTAAGGATACATTGATGTGCTATGTTCACAGACCTTAGTCTTCAGACATCTTCCTGAGCCCATGAAATGATTTCCAATACAAGAAACATGTCTGTTTTTAATGTACTGTCAACCTGAGGGCCCAAAGATCACAGCCATCCAATTTTCTTTTTTGGCCATGTCCCTTGATTTCTCCAGAATCTCTGAATCTTTTAATGACATTATGTATCATTGATAATGAGATGCCCAAACCCCTTACACTTTTACGTTGATAAACATTATTCCTGAATTGTTGCAGTCGTAGCCCACAGTGTGGGGCCCCCCTTCCCATACTTAAATCTGACAGACCCATCCACCCTGGAATGATCTTTTAATACCTGATACTGACCTTTTGTCAATTGACCGTAGCCATCTTATATTCCACCAGGTTTAGTGTTTTAGCGTTACACAACTTCTCCAGTCTTTTGTAGCCCTGTCCCATCTTTTTTGATGGCACCAAATTCAAAGAGGGTATTCCAAGCAAGCATATATCTTTACAATACAACACAGTATTGTATTGTTTCTTGGATTATGAAAACAATGAACCAAAAGTTGAAGTCACATACTAGCAGTAATATTATAGCTAATAGGTTACACAAATTCCCCTCTAACTCAAACCAAAATGATGTTGTTTGTTCCTATACAGTGTTCCTTGACACCCTGCTCCGTGCCAGTTGGACAGTACACCCCTGCTGTTTTCAGAACGCCCCAGAAATGGAGGTGTTGGCTAGCTACTTTCCTTGCAGGAACATTTAATGGACTGCTGGAAAGCAACACTTGGCAGGTGTGGGGTGGAATGATACTGTGTTAATAGCTAGCTAGCTACATTTCCCTCTGTGGTGTCATGGTGGTTCTGCAAACAAACAAAAGGGGGAAGGCAGCCACCTACTATGCTGAGGGTGTTGAACATGGTTCAGTGTCATCATAGTTTTATTTTAGTGTCTCACTCATTGTATTGAAGAAAACAGAAACGCATTTCTATAAACCGCTCAAAAAAAGTAAGAGAACATATAACAATCACAGTATAGTACCAAGTTAATTCAACTTCAGGGATGTTAATCTGCCTATTGAATCAATGTCACCGGTTTTGTAGCAAATGAAAATTGACAACCGATGCAATAGACAAGGAATTGTTGTGCAGGTGTTGGCCACAGACGATTGCTTTGTCCTTCTCCTTTCTTACTGATTTGTCTCTAGTTTTGTGTTTTGCTAGAGTCCTTGTCACAAGGCTGTACTTGCTGCCCATTCAGGTTGCACAGGCAGTCCAGCTCATCCAGGATGACACATCCATATGTGCGGTCGCAAGAAGGTTAACTGTGTTTCCCAGTAGGAGATACCTGGAGAGGGGTCGTTACACGAGAACAGCTAGATCAGGCAGTAAAAGAGCATCAACTAAGCAGCAGGAGCGATATCTGCTCCTGCGTGTGAGGAGGAACAGGAGGAGCATTGCCAGAGCCCTACGAAATGACCTTCAGCAGGCTACTGGTGTTCATTTCTGACCAAACTGTTAAAAACATAAACCACAAGGGTGTCATGAGAGCCCAAGGTCCCCTAGTGGGACCAGTGCTCACAGCCCATCACATGTGCCAGAAGACACCTGAATTGTCAAATCTGCCACAGGAGCCCCGTCCTCTTCACAGATGCTAGCAGGTTCACATTGAGCCCATATGACAGATGTGAAGGAGTCTGGAGACTACGCTATGCTACCTGCAACATCATCCATCATGACCAGTTTGGTGGTGGTTCAGTGATGGTCTGGGGAGGCATATCTTTGGAGGGGCGCACAGAACTCTACATACAAGCCAACGGTACACTGACTGCTGTTAGGTACAAGATCCCTCCTGGATTCCTCCTGGTGCAGGGTAATGCCTGGCCTCATGTGGCCAGAGTGTGTAGGCAGTTCCTATTGAGAACCTCTGGGACGTTATGTCGTTAGTGCCACAGACTCTCCAGGAGCTCACTGATGCCCTGATCCAGGTCTAGGAGGAGATCTCCCTTAGATGTTGTCGGGAGTGTATACAGGCACAAGGGGGCCACACACAACTGAGTCACATTATGTGTTGGAACCGCCTGTGATTTCAGTTGTTTACTTTGTTTGTCGTGAGTTTGAATCCAGCCCTCAATCGCTTGGTGATTTTGGTTTTCATTGGCCACTGTTACGTCATCTTGTTCTCCACTACCTACACAGTGTGCAGTAAAGATTTTGATATATTCACATCAAGACCCGATGTGTGATGTCAGTGTTCCCTTAATTGTTTTGAGCAATTTACAATAGCGTGCCTGGAACAGTTTGTGCTGTGCTGTATATAGTCTCAGGCAACAACCGTACTACACAACTACAGAACATACAGCTGGGTAACTTCAGCTCCAGTCTCATTACACATAACCTAGTGCATTAACCAATTACTATGCTGGTCTCCATAGGCCCTTCACTACTACGCTGCAGTGCTACACTGCTCTGAGGGGAGGTGCTGCAGTACATTCATGTGGAACAGTGTTTAATTCAATGAACACTGTTCAGCTGCCACCGACACAATATAATGGTTATACTGTTACAGCCAAGCCATTTCATTTCAACTCCAGAGATTCTCCTGTGGATACCGTAATGCGATTCTGTTCCATTCGTTCTTGTTAGCTCCTGGTTAGGAAAATGTGTTCAATTGTCTGTCAAGTGTCTGTCATGTTTTTTATTCACAAGGCCTGTGATGTCACAAATGGAACTCAGCCAGATGTATACATTCACACTAAAACAAACAATGGACTGCAATGACTAACACTTTGAGTTCCATTTTCTGCAAACCGAACGCAAACACGCTAATGTTACAAATTAGCGTGTACGAATACTATCCAACTATCCTTTTGGCTGAACCATTTACACAGATGCTACCCTTTAAAATGTCCCCATTAAAACAATTTGCTGGCCTATACCTGCATGTCTGACCAATCGCTAACCCTTAATCAATATGTTATCTTGATTGGCTGGGAAGCCCGACTCATTCCCTCCTGCCTCACACACCTTTGGGTTGGTGCGTTAATGGACTGGGACAGGCGTGCAGAGGGTTGGAAGCGGGATACTCCGAGGTGCTTCTTCATGATAATCTGCGGTCTGAGGAGCCCTGCTAAGCCCTGGGTGTTGACTGCTAATGCATGGCAACAGGGCAGAATGCAAAGTGCCTCCTCTGCCTAAACAACTGAGGTAATGTATAATAAATCACATGCAAAGGGGGAACCAAAGGGCTAATAAATGCCAAATGACCCTCGTAAAAAAACTAATAAACTGTCAACGGTTTCTACGAAGCCTTCTATAATGTGAAAACGTCCTGGTTTGTAATTCCTACTACTTCAGCGAGTAGGTCAGTTTACTCACCTGCTTTATAGAATTTGTTTGCCTATCCTTTTTGTGTGTGTGTATAATATCTGCATATTAACATAATTACTTTACCTACGCTTAAATCTTTTATGTGAGTCTTTAAAAGAAATGTTACATTGCAGCATTGAAATACTGCTCAGAATCAGAGTCTTATCTTTTATGTAGGTGAAAAAAAAACATGGCAAACAGGTGGTGAGATTGAACCTAAATCATCCCTGATTGGCTACCCAAGTTTGGAGTAACAGCAAAACACAGAGTACAAGGACAGTAAGTCTTGTGAAAGAACGCATACACCATCAAAGTGTTTGCTAGAGTGAGGGATGGATGAATGGCAAGTTCAGATCGTTTTACTGTTTCCAATCTTTTCAAGTTGTTCAGTACAAAGAACAAAAGTAATTGAATTAATTTGATTCAGCAATGCCCAGAGCGCACAGGACCCCCCTCCGGCATAGGATGAACTGATTTCTGGAAGTGTCTCGTTCACATCTTGTTCAACATAGGAGGCTTATTGCTTTCGTCAGTGGTAAGCTTGTAAAATGATGATTCAGGCATATAGAACCCTGTTTCCTGAAATATTAGGACGCTAAGTAAATTCAATAAAAACAAAATGCAATGAATAGCAAATCATTGAATCCCTATAATTAAAATAAAATAGTATATAGACAACACATAAAATGTTGTACCTGAGAAATGTTTTAGTTTTTTAGAAAATTATATCATTTTTGTTTTTATTTGATGCCAGCAACACATTTGAAATAAACTTGACAGGGGCATGTTTAATACTGTCTGGCATCTCCTCTTCTTTTAACAGCACTCAGTTTGGGAACGGGGAAGACCAGTTTCTGTAGTTTTGAGAGTGAAATGTGTTTCCATTATTGCTTCTATTAGGGTTTCAGGTGCTTAACAGTTCGGGTCTCTTTTGTTTAATTTCATAATGCACCTGTTTTCAATGGGTGACAGGTCTGGACTGCAAGCTGGCCAGTTTAGCGTTCATCATTCTATGAACCATTAAATTGTAATACATTCAGAATATTGTTTGGCTTTGTCTTGTTGAAATAAGCAAGGCCTTGCCTGAAAAAATATGTTGTCTGGATGGAAGCATATGTTGCTGCAAACCATCTATATATTGTTCAGCATTAAGCAGATAAGCACTAATGCATCCCCATACCATTACCAATGTTAGCTTTTGAATTCTGCGACATACTGTTCACAGACAGTGTTTTTTAAAAATGTTACTACATAATTGCGTCTGTTTTTAATGTGGAGTGCCTAGGGAAGACAACCATCCAATTTTGTTTTTTTGGCCTTGTCCCTTGGGTACAGACATTTCTCAGGATTCTCTGAATATTTTAATAATGTTATGTACCATAGACTGTGACATCCCCAACCACTTGGGAAAAATACGTTCTTTATTGCCTTACGTTCCTGTCTCCTTCTGTCCTTGTCCCTGCTTTTTAAACTTGTTGCAAATTCAAAGTGGGCACATATCTTTCAGGGAACAATACAACATTTTAGTTTCAACATTTGATATGTTGCCATTGAATATAAGGTTTTTACTACGTTCTCCCAACTTATTTCAATCTACTCGACACCTGTGTGGTAAAGGCGGTTCACAATAAGTACTCTTTACTTATAGGGTTAGCAATGACACATACAACCACATTTAAAAAAGCGTTGGGACGCTGCATTAAAATAGAAATAATAACAGAATGCAAATCATTTAAGAAAATATAAACGAAAATATAAGAACGCACGTGGAAACATCTTCGAAGCCTGTGATACATTGGGTGTGTGCATCTCTCGAGACTAATCGTCTCTTACTCTCCCCCCGGGGGGTTGACACGCAAACACCCGCTATGCAAAACAGGTGAGCCGCGCGTTGCCCGGGAGGTGGTGCGAGTGTGCAAGAAGGAGTGGCGGAGGCGGGGGAAAGCCAGACTGTTACACGCAGGGGCGCAGAGAAATAGCGGGAGAGACATGGAGCCTCCTGCAATGTATGCATTTATGCATCAAAGGGAACTGGGAGGGGAGAGGGGAGTGAAATGCAGCGTTTGAGCGTAACGGGGGTGGATAAGGATTGGAGGCAGAGAGGGCGGCAGGTGAGAGTCAAAGCACGCGATAAAGATTAAGGCTGCCGGCGCCGAGGAGCCCGCCGGCTCCGTTCCTCCCCACGGCAGGGCGGTCTGGAGCGGGCGCGGCGTTGTGACCTGTAGGTGCTGGGAATCTCCCTCCGCCCACGCTGTAGCGGCTGTTGGGTATGAGACCGGCTGAGCGTAAATGGCATTTGACCCTGGGAGCACCGACCCGCAGGTCTTCTCATTTTTTAGTGAAGGCGGAGATGTTTGGTGTGCGTACACGGGCGCGCATGTGTTTCTGGCACGTCCCCCGTGCTTCCTACGTAGAACTGCGCGTGGGACGCATTTAGATGGGCCCAGTTGAGTGCAGGTTCTGGAATGGAGGCTGGCACCACCCGCTGGGCTGGCAAACCAACTTCTCTCTTTGTAGGTGACACACATCATTGATGCGCCAGCAGGTAATTGCGTATTTGTTGTGGATACAGACGTGCGCACACTCGTTTTCTCTCCTCTTTCCTACTCGGCGCATTCTCACACACACACACACACCAACGGCAACATGTTTTTAGGAGACGCGCCAGCAGGAATTGTTTCATTTGCTCTGGATACACACATGCTCACATTCACGTGACTCCACACCCGCACGCACCCACTGGAATTGTCATGCTCAGTTGGAGTTCACGCAGTCACGTCCCAAGGAGTGTCCTCAGTTTTTACTGGTGCCTGTCGGATGCGTTTCTCCTTCTCTGACAACTTTTGGAAGTCGGGTTTCACTTTTTTTGAAGCTGTTAAATTGTACGTGCCGTTATGACTATTCAGACGCCACGTGTCACTCAACATTTCAGTTCAATTTCAGTTCAAGGAAACGCGTGGATGTGTTCCCTCTCTTTCGGCAACACCACGACCTTGCACATTCAGAGCACATTAGGCATCTCCACCATCAATGCCCCTCGAGTGAGACGTCATACCTGACCTTACCTGTTCCTCTTCCGCCGTAACACCCCCCCGAGCCCCCCTCCAGCCACCATCAACCCGGTTGATAGATACCCACATTCAGAGCTGATGCACGCACACATATTAAAGTTTCAGAGCCCGGGAGTTAATGTTTAATCCTGGAAGTGTGAGGCGGGGATGGCAATATGTTCCTTGTCACCCCTCCGGGTGAGTTGGCTTGCACGCCGCTCAGTGCAGCTTGCGCTCCTGCCTCGGGGAGGGGTAAGGAGAAGGGGGCATGAGCAATGTATGAAAGAGAGGAGAGAGGAAGAGCTGTCTCGCAGATGAGTCCTTCCAGTTTGGGATTCCTGGAACATTGCTCAGTTATATCCTTAGCAAAAAGGATTCCACAAATGTCATTTTAATAGTGCTCAGATAGATTTAAAAATGTCTTTCCGACAGGTAACATTCTGAGTATGTGGAAATTTACTTAAGGAATGAAAGCAGAGCTGAACAAGGATTTTCTTTTTTTACATGCTAAGAAGAACAGTCCTTAGCGTATTTAACACTGTTACTCTTGGCTGTCAGGAGAGAACCCAAAGGTCTGTATATCTGGCTTATGTTAGGGGATTCCCTGGTGGACCGACTACCGTGTGTATTGAAAGAATCTGATTCATTTTGACGTACAAACCCCAACCTCTGGGATGGATGAAGTTGGATGTGAACCGCTGAGGTTTGACAGACTTCCAATCATGGTTATTAAAGTGGAGCAGCAGTTGGGAATTTAGGCATGACATCACCTCCACTTAACAAGCTAGTGAAGCTGTGACTGTACATCCATTGTGAAAGTGCTAATTGAAAGGTGGGTTTTGAAATGCAAATATAATCCTTTGAGTCCCTTTTGTGGACTAAATCAGTGGGTTGATCAGATATGTAAGGTGCCAGATTAACAAAAACTCAACGAGCAAAGAGTGAGAGAGTAAGAGAAACGAGCGTCGACGTGTCACGTCAGTCTCCTTCCATCCCCGGGCCTTTAAGCGTCTCTCTCCGATGACGACGGCGAGGACCAGCCGAAGCGACGGGACTCCGGCTGGGTGCTGTGTTTGTGGGGGCACGTACATGCGTTGAGGGGCGTGAGCGCACGGTGTCGGGGGCTGATTGGCTCACGCCTTTGTAATCCTCTCCCCCCCGCATGTGACACAGACCCCCCACCCCCCACGCCGCCCAACCCTTGGCTAGCCCACACCGGCTCCCTCCACCCGGCCTGGGACTGACCCCCGTCTAGAAGGCCTGTCATTCACCTCCAGGGCCCTGTCGGTGAAAGACACCCCTCTGAGTACCTGGAAAAATGGGTTTCTTTCATCCTTTTTTTCCCAGACCACCGCTGAAATCCGAACTCAGCGGCCTTTTGAAGCAAATCTGGCGTCCACCCCCTGAAGTGGAGCGAGAGCTTTTGATGAATTCCCTTTTGTCTGTGACACGGCTTTAGCGACGTGGATCCGTGTTGATTTGACCTCACGACTGCACTTATGCCGTCACATCAAAATCCTTCCCCAAGCATCTCTGATAGTCAGCCCCTTGATGGAGAACGGTTCTGTTAGGGTCTGAGCCTGAAGAACGGTTCTGTAAGGATCTGTGCCTGGTAAGTGATATTGTATACTTTAATAGGTTTACATTGATTATGTTCCCTATTCCGTCTGCATAGTGAACCCTTAAACATTATGGCTTCTGGGCTAAATATGTTATAAAATATAAGACTGGCTTAATGCTTCTGAACGATGAAATTAAGGATAAAAGCGGGTGAGGAAAGTGCTTTCTTTTTTCTTTACATAGGCAATGTGATTTACAGACATGGTTGCAAGATTAGCAGCGGCTCCGCTGCAGTAAGGGACGAGGCACACCTCCTTTTGTCACGAGCCGCTAGCTGCAGTCTGGAGATTCAGGCCATGGTCTCTCCCTGTCTCTCTCTCCCTCTCTGCACTAATAAAGAAACCGACATCCATCCCTCAGCCCAGGGCTCCTTCTCCTCCTCCCTTTATCCTTCCATCTCAGCTCTATTAATCCTGGCTGTTGTCATAATGACCCTGGGAGAAATGAAATTACACTCCACACACAGCTCTGCCAATTAGAGCCACTGAGGACCCCTAGACCTCCGTCTTCTCCTCCCTCCATCTCCCACGCCCCATCTTCCTCTGTCCGCCCCCCCCCCACCCCCCCGTCGTCCTCTCAGCCTTGCAGTACCACATTACCTCAGGTCAGAAGGCACATTATTTAATTAGGTTCCCTGTTGCTATGGCGTTTATTGCTGTCGTCAAGATCGGTTGTTGTTATTTTAACTGGAGCCGTAAATTATAAAGTGGGCCTGTGTTTACACACTCCCAGAGACGCAGACAAAAGCGCGGGCGCACACACACACACACACACACACATTGCGGGGTTGTTGCTATTACGGCGTAGCGGGTTGCTGTCCATTCAGCACCACGAGTGGATCCGGATCAGGACCATGAACAGCCACAGCAGCCATCACTGTTGGCACGTCTCAGTGTAACCAGCAGACAGAGACAGACGACCATGCATCCATTCCGGGGGTAGGTGGAAGCAGCACGGGCTAGTTTGAAAAGGCGCTATTGAATACCAGGTCGCTTGCTATGTGAACCAGCTTTTGTGATGCAGACCTTGGGTGCGTGACGATTTCCATGTACAGACCGTAACAGAAGGAAGAGCGGTGAACACCATTAGGTGTATTGACGTTATCAGAGTAGGACTGAGGACAGAGTGTGCTGTTATGTGTGCCACATATTGTTAAGCCAACGCACAGACGCTTGCCGAAAAGTATTTTTAAGAGGTGACAAGGAAATTAATGAAGTGTTTTATTGTGTTAAAATTTTCTGCCGAACTCCTTCTGGAGTGAATAAAACTGTCAAAATAAAATCCAGCCTACACTAGACATAATTTATTCACTCTTCCAGTGGTTGGTGATTTTCCATTCTCTCCCTCTGTTTTTTTATATATACAGGATTATTAATATGTGGGCCTGATACGGAAGCGTCTGTGAAGCAGTCATTTGTGTCAATGTAATATCGGAGCGTCTCAATTATAGTCCTGGGGAACGCTGGATGGCATCGCCCATCTCACACACACCCAACCATCTGGGCCAAGTCGTACTGGGTTAGACTGCAGGATTAACTGTGTGGGAGCCACTGGGCATGCGCGCGTGTGTGTGTGTGTGTACACTACCGTTCAGAAGTCTGGAGTCACCTAGAAATCTCCTTGTTTGCCATGAAACATTTATTCAATATTTTTTACGGGAAATATAGCAAAAGTAATTGAAAATAGAGTCAATGGCAAGGTTAGAAATAAGGATTTTTTATTGAATTAATTATTGTGTCCTTTACACTTTGCTTTTTTCAAACAATGCTCCATTGCAGCCATTACAGCCTTGTTGCCAATTAATTGAGGTAAAGAGTTTTCACCCCATGCTTCCTGAAGTACCTCCAACATGTTGGATTGGCTTGATGGGCACTTCTTGTGGAGCTCAATATACAGCTCAATTTGAGTTGAGATCTGGTGACTTTGCAGTCCACTACATTATAGAGGGAATACCAGCTGACTGCTTCTTCCCTAAATAGTAGGAGCAGTGCTTTGGGTCATTGTCCTGTTGTAGGAGGAAATTGGCTCAATCAGGCATCATCCACAGTGAATGGCTTTGTGTTGCAAAATGTAGTGATTGCCTTCCTTCTTCCCTGTACAAATCGCACCCTCAGACCATTACATTCCCTGAACCCTGCTTGACAGTTGGCGCAAAGAACTCCTTTAGCATATTTTTTATTTGGTCGGCAGTCATCTTCCTTGTGATCCGAACACCTCAAACTTAAATTCCTTTGTCCATAATGCTTTTTTCCAATCTTCCTCTGTCTATTATTTTGCCCATATACATTTTCTCTTTTTTTTGCCAGTCTGAGAATAGTTTATTTGTAACGTTGCCCAGAAGGCTGGCATCCCAGAGTAGCCTCCTCACTGTTAACGTTGATACTGGTGTTTTTCAGGTACTATTTAATGAGACTGGTGTTTTGCAGGGACTGGCTTTTTAAGCTGCCAGTTGAGGACCTGTGACTAGACACTCCAATGTATTTCTCGTCTTGCTCAATTGTGCACTTGGGCCACTCTTCCTGTTCTGGTCAGAGCTGTTCTGTGTTAGAAGCATTACACAGCGTTGAATGAGATCTTCTGGTAATTTGTACTTTCTCGCATGGAAAAGCCTAATTTGTGCAAAACAAGAATAGATCAATAACTTCCTGAAGAAATATCTTGGTTTCTGGACATTTCGGACCTGTAATTTAAACCACAAATGACAAACATTTGCCAAAGCGACGTGCCATTTTAACACAGAATGATGGTTGTTGAAAATGGGCCTCTGTACACCTGTGTAGATATTCTATTCAAAGCAGCCGTTCCCAGCTAGAATAGTTACTTTTACAACATAAACAATGTCGGTCCTGCATTTCTGATCAATTTTATGTTATTTTAAAGGACAAAACATTTAGCTTTTCATTCGAAAAACAAGGACATTTTTAAGTGACCCCGAACATTTGACTGGTAGTGTTTGATTGATACAGTTAATACTCTCTAAGTCTCTATCCCTCTCACACATACACAAGCGCTAGCACGCATACATCTTTTGAGGCATGGTTGTAGCATTGAATTAGTGGTGAGGAGAAAATGTTATTAAGACTCATGTTGGAACGCCTGTGGCCATTTGAAACAATGTGAGAAAGCTTAAATTAGTCTCCAGTAAGTTGAGAATTGATCCATGCCTCTTATTGACCTCTGTTCTGAAAGTAGGAATCCAGGAGTAATTAGACTGCAGCTATATTTATTTGTTTAACGACTTGTTATTTTCACAACTTCTCATTGTTTTTTTTCAGTTTAAACTATAATCCACAAGCATACCAACTATGAGAGTAACCTAATGTATTTACCTACAACAAAGAGCGAAGTTATTTAATCAATAATGTTGTGTAGACAATAAGCCACTTAGTAACCAATGAGTGGAATTGTGGAATTGTTGACTTCATTTCCCGATCAGTTGAAGACAGCGTCGTAGACTCACTTTGTTTCTACCAGCCCCTGGTATTCTATGATGGGGTAGCCAATCTGTTGAGTTGTTTCTACCAGCCCCTGTTATTCCATGCTGGGGTAGCCAGTCTGTTGAGTTGTTTCTACCAGCCCCTGGTATTCCATGATGGGGTAACCAGTCTGTTGAGTTGAGGAGGCTTACAGTAAAGTTAGTTAGGGTGTGATTAGAGCAGTGGTTTTCAGCCCATTCCTCAGGGAACCCCAGACATTCCTCATCTTAGCTGCAGCCCTGGACAAGCACAGCAGATACACTAATCACGGGCTTGAGGATTATGTGTGCTTGCTAAAGGGTAGTTCAAATACCCAGACTGGCTGGGGTTCCCTGAGGAATGGGTTGAGAACCACGGGATTAGAGGGTCTTTCTTGTATTCCTTCCCCACTGTCTGGGGTCTGTTAATTGTTAGGACTTTGGATAGTTGGGATGTCAAAGGGGATGTTGACCCGTCATGAACCTAAGAGGTGGTATGTTGTCAGTTAAATACGTGTTGTCATTCAGTAGTCATTGCTTCCGCTGTCATGAGCCCGGGTATATAATTATGATGTTTTTACATTAGTTAGCCTTGTTGTCGTCAAGTAATTAGCACTTCTTTGGAACCGTTTTACATATTTTGAAGGAGACAGTTAATATGATACACCTGATTCGACATTGCTATACATTTTTTTTACAAATTGTTTTGTAATCATGCCTTTAGGGCATCCTTAGTGAGGTTTTGTCATAAATCACGACATTTGGCACAACATATGTTGAATATGAATAATGTACAAAAGTCATTAGAAATAGACTGCATTTTTGGTTTGCCGAGCAATTAGTGTTTTGTGCTTTTCACATAAGCAGGCATTTGCAAACACACCTGTATAAATTAAATGTATATCCTATACACACACATACACAAGCAAAGAAGGAAGCAGGTACATCGATTTTGAATTAAATAGTCGTGAGCAGCCTAAAGCAAAGTAAGAAATAATAATTGTTATGAATAATTAGTTTGCATATAATTTATTTTTAGTTTCAAAAACAAAAACTGGCATATCAGAGAACAGCACTACCTGGCGAATGAAGTCCATTTAAAGTGGTCTTAGAAAGGAGACTAGAGACTTGAATACGTTACAGAGCGTTGCTGACCAGCAAAAAGGACATTGACTCCGATATTGTGGAAAGAAAGATTGGTTTTGTATTATATATGTTTTTTTACTCCTTTTTTGTCTTTATCCTTGTTTGGTGTTATCCCACAGCCAAGCCTTCATTCTAACCACTCCGAACCAATCCGCTTGTTTCCAGACTGCTCCTTAAACCAGGAACTGACGTGGGTCAGAGCATAGGGGCACTCTCACTCACCTGACATCCTTGGGTGGCTGTGTGGTAACCTAGACCACCTGAGGGAGTTACTAGACTGGAATGAGACTTGTAATTGTCTGATTGGTGCTGCAAAAGCTTGTCCCAGACCACTGCGCCACCTGGTTTGTAATATTGTCTATTTCAATCCATTTAATTTTTATTGCAAACGAGGTTTGTTGCTCTAGGACATGGTTGGCCTAAAAGAGCTCCTGTTAGCCTGAACTAGTTTACAAACAAACACTACTATTCCAAATGGCATTACGCAGTTATGGTGTTTCCAAAAGTGAAGAAAGTAAAGAAATAGCACTAGGTTGTCTGCTTCATTGTTATTTAACCATCTGTCTGTTTTTAATATCCCTTTAAATCAAAATATATCTGCTTCTAGACATCTCTATCTGCCTGGTGTGCCACAGTCAAAACGAGACCACAGAGGTGCCTCTAGACATATCTATGTGCCTGGGTGCCACAATCAGGACGAGACCACAGAGGTGCCTCTAGACATATCTATGTGCCTGGGTGCCAAATTCTGGAGGAGACCACAGAGGTGCCTCTAGACATCTCTATGTGCCTGGGTGCCACAGTCAGGACGAGACCACAGAGGTGCCTCTAGACATATCTATGTGCCTGGGTGCCAAAGTCAGGAGGAGACCACAGAGGTGCCTCTAGACATCTCTATGTGCCTGGGTGCCACAGTCAAAACGAGACCACAGAGGTGCCTCTAGACATATCTATGTGCCTGGGTGCCAAAGTCAGGACGAGACCACAGAGGTGCCTCTAGACATCTCTATGTGGCTGGGTGCCACAGTCAAAACGAGACCACAGAGGTGCCTCTAGACATATCTATGTGCCTGGGTGCCAAAGTCAGGACGAGACCACAGAGGTGCCTCTAGACATCTCTATGTGCCTGGGTGCCACAGTCAGGACAAGACCACAGAGGTGCCTCTAGACATCTCTATGTGCCTGGGTGCCACAGTCAGGACAAGACCACAGAGGTGCCTCTAGGCATGTTCTGTTCTCCCCAATTAGAGGCAGCAGGGAGAGAGGGGGAGGCAGGAAGGGGGGGGGGGGGGGGGGGGGGGGGGGGGGGGGGGGGGGGGGGGGGGGGTGCGGGCCGTGCCAAGCGGTGCGAAACGGAGCGGCCGTTATAACTCCAACTACAAATATGTTAGGCTCACTGTAAATGTTTTTTGCGCATATGCGGGTATTGCGCAATATTTCAATGTTCACTGTTGGTTTAAAGGGGAACACAGTTTCAAGGACACCGTTTCAAGGACACTGACAAAAACTGGCTGAAAATGTGTTGGCTAATGGAGAAAACATCATGCAGAGACATTCCCACCTTAGATTTAGCCGTTTAGCTAGTTAATACACTAAACGACTGACATTATATCCAGTCCACAGAAAATGACACAAAGTTTGAAAGGCAGAATGTATGAATGATATAGGCCTGAATCCTATTGTATAGATATGCCTACTGAATGTTCTAATCAAACGTAACATGTGATCTTCCTATACTTGACAGTTGGTGTCGTAGCGGTGGTGGATTTAGGCTAAAATGAAGATGTTAGGTCAGAGGAGGGTAACTGCACCCCCAGCACCTGTACTCCCGTCATCCTTGTATGCTAAACACAAGCTGTCAAGAGCACCTAGACCATTGTTCAATCACTTCATATAGTCACCATTTTGTTCTAAGCCCTTCCCTTGCCGTGGCTGATTGCTCTTGGAGGTTGTTAATCTAGACATGCTCTGCATTTCTGATCGCGTTTGAAAGGTGGCGATGGAAGCTCTGATTCTCATGCTACCAAACTTGACTAAAGCAGTATAATTAAGCTGAGGATCTGTCGTCGGTGACTGATGAAAGACAACACTTGCATCCAGAAGTCTTTGATGACGCTTGTTTAATCTTTCCGTTGTGTCACTATAACGAGTTAAAGGTAGAGATAAGGAACTGATGAAGCAATGCAAAGGCGTGTAATTAATGAACCAACAACGATGAACTTGTTGTTAAGTATTGTGGGAGGACCCTAATGAACTGATGGAAACAAACATGTATCTACTGGGAACATTCAGATGACAAGGTAAAACTTATATCAAGCACCGCTAAAAGCTTCTAATAATAATCAATGTTTTAATGATGAATGACTGAGTGGGGAAACATGCAACCTTTGAATTGCTGCACGTATTAGTTGGCTAAGCTTATCACTTTGGAAGCAACATTTTATTGAAGGGAAGGTCTCCCGTAATGATATTCAGCAAGGCTTTCAAGTGTCATTTATGGTTTATTTGTAATATTGAGTGTAACATATTTCCCTGAGCATCCTGATTATGGGGGCATAAAAAAAAAATGTTTTTATTGTACGGACTTGATGGTCAAGAGCCCACCCACTGGCCAAGATAAACAGATATTGATGTTTTATAATCACATCAGCCTTGTGACATTATGCAGTTGGCAACAGGTTACATAGCATCCAAACAGGCAAAAAGAAATGTTGTTTATCTTTACAAAATATGTACAATCAATCAGATTTATTTGATTACAGTATTTATTATTTTTTACAATTGCTAATAAGCATTGTTTAACAATGTGGTTACGTGTGCAAAGCTCTAAGTACAGTTATCAATCCCAACAACACACTATGTGGCAATATGTGGATCATATGCTTTGACACAAAATGCATTCAATGACAACATTTCTTACTTGCCTGAAAAACGCATATTTACCAACAAAACTCTATGTATCTACAGACCATATTGCAGCATACTTTTATTAAAACTTAAGTTCAAAAGCTAATCAAAATTGAATTAGACAGACAGTTTTTACAGTAAAAGCTAAATAGGAATTCACCCTTTTGGCTTTTGTCGGTTTAAGAAAAAGTCAGAGAAGATCCCATAGAATAATGATTTTCCTTATGGATGTGGAATGTTTGTGACCACCATCCCCATGATCAAATGTCACTCTTGGTTGCAACGAATGTGGGATGCCTGGACAGCTCTCACACGTTCAAGTGTGCATTTTGGGAGAGACTGTCAGCTTTCATTTGGTAGAAAGATTTGCTTTTGAGATATGAAGGACGTGCATTTCCCAGTTGCATGTTGTTTTGATAACTGTATTTAAAGTATTGCAGATGTATCCGCAGTATTAAACAATGCTTGTTATCAATCATAAAAAACTGTAAGCCCTTTTTACATCAGCAGTTGTCACAAAGTGCTTACCCAGATACATAGTCTAGAAACCCCTAGAGCAGTCAAAAACAGGAAATAGATGTATAGTGGCTAAGAATAACTTTCAAATAGTGTTGGATTCAAGGAAGAAACCTGGAGAGGATCCAGTGAACAATTTCTAATGCTGTCAATGAAAATGTATGTAAACATGTAATGTAAACATTTTGCTTGCATTCTAATACCAGATTGTCTTAGACAAGGTTTGTGATATAGCAACAATTCTTGATTTTGACCCATTTTAGTTTAGAAGTCAAGTGTTAAATGGCCAAGCTCATTAACGTAACCGTGCAGCGACATTGGCTATTTTTGTGGTGCACAACATCAGCCGTACAGGGCTCCCTTAGGATGAAACTTCACTTCACCAAACAGATTACTTTATTCCCAGCACACAACTCCAATACCATGTCAAGTGATAGAAAAGCACATTGTATTACCAGGGTCCTAGACTAGAACAGTTCAACAATTCATAAGGTCCAATCTCCACCTCCCACAACTACCTTCCTTTTATATTCCCCTGTCAATGTGGGAACAACAGATTTCCGAAAGTGGCTATCCTCCCATGTGCAAATACGGGAAGCAAACGACTACACTTAATATTGTCCGGTCCTACGCTGCAACCAAGCATTAAGGGTAAAACACTACAAACTATCATAAATGAGAAGCACTACACATAACGGTGTTACACGTAGTATTAGGTCCCACCCTTGTCTTCCTACTAAAGGTAGACAGACAAACAAGCAGCCAGGACATTCGTATTTTTCAGCACCCCCAGCCTGTGACACAGATATGTGAATGGAAAAGGCCTACAACCTTTAACATAGTACCGTCCGTGGAGACGCACATGGCCGATGACTATAAACCTGTCTGAAGAACCCACAGAGGAGGAGGGTCATCGTTTGAAGAACTGTCTCTGAGGCGGGATATACAGGCCTGGCCCTGTGGACCTGAGCCAGAACAAACCCCTCCGGTCGGTGACGGAACCCGGGCCCTCCAGGCGTCCTGGCTGACGTGGGGATGTCTTCAGAACTGCAGGAGGCTACATAGCGAGCAACAGTGGGTCAGCGCACCGACCCCTTATGGGTTGGGGAGGAAACAAATGGACCCATCTCTGCTTAAAAGGGTTCTTGGCTCACAGGTGGTAGATGGGGGAAATGGGACACAGGCAAATGGCTTCTGGAAAGGATGTGCTGTCAGGGCTGAAAGAAAGAGTTAAAATAATTGCTTACTAGCACACAAAAATGGTAATAATGGCATGTAATAATGGTAAAATACATCCACAAAATAACCCCAGTTTTGCAAGAATCTGGAAATACAATTTGGTAGTAGTAATTTACAAAGCAAAACAAATATTATTGCAAATATTAAGTTCAAAGAATACTTTGTGGGAGGTTCTGTGTAAACCCCCGTATAATTTCTTAACGTTGAAACAATCCATAATAATGTAGGGAAATGTATTTGTTCTGGCTCTCCCATGTCTGCACCTGAACTGCTAGCTTTGACCGCAACTAAAATTGATAATCTTTAGTTGCGGAAAGTTACATGAAAGTTACATGTATGCAGAAAAGTGAATTACATCAAAACACGTTTGGACCAATTTCTTTGTCTATGAAGGCAGGTGTATAATCTATAACCTTTTGATGCACAAGCTATCCAAACTCCTTCTAATGCAACAACATGGGTACAAAATGACCCGTATTAATTTCCTGTATTATTTCAATCATGGCTGAGTGTTTCTGTGCTGGATCTTTGGAAATCTGTTTAGTTCCGCATTTAATATTCCATGATCCATGAATTCCATGAATAAATATCTTTTTTTGAATACCACAAATCATTATTTTCATTTTTCCTACTTTTTGTGTTACTACATCAAGTTTACACACATGGTAAGTGTGATTAAAATATAATCACTATAGCTGAGATTTAGACCAAACAATAATATATTTAACCCTTGAAATATGTTTTTTGTCACTTTGTCACACACATCATGCACATATCACTGACCAAAGACACATACATTGATCAGCCATTACATTATGACCACTGACAGGTGAGGTGAATAACAGTGATAATCTCGTCATCATGGCACCTGTCAGTGGGTGGGATATATTAGGCAGCAAGTGAACATTATGTTCTCAAAGTTAATGTGTTAAAAGCAGGAAAAATGGGCAAGTGTAAAAATCTGAGTGACTTTGACCAGGGCCAAATTGTGATGGCTAGACAACTGGGTCAGAGCACCTCCAAAACTACAGCTCTCATGTGGTGTTCTCAGTCTGCAGTGGTCAGTAGCTATCAAAGTGGCCCAAGGAATGACAATTGCTGAATAACCGTCCAAGGCTCTTTGATGAATGTGGGGAGCGAAGGCTGGCCCATGTGGTCCAATCCAACAGACGAGCTACTGTAGCCTGAATTGCTGAAAATGTTAATGCTGGTTTTGATAGAAAGGTGTCAGAACACACGCTGAATCGCAGTTAGTTGCATATGGGGCTCATATGGGGCCCCCAGACCAGCTGAATGAATCCCATTTTCTTTTACATCACGTGGATGGCCGGGTGTGTTGAACCAGGTGTAGGTGTTTACATCACGTGGATGGCCGGGTGTGTAGGACCAGGTGTAGGTGTTTACATCACGTGGATGGCCGGGTGTGTTGAACCAGGTGTAGGTGTTTACATCACGTGGATGGCCGGGTGTGTTGAACCAGGTTTAGGTGTTTACATCACGTGGATGGCCGGGTGTGTTGAACCAGGTTTAGGTGTTTACATCACGTGGATGGCCGGGTGTGTTGAACCAGGTGTAGGTGTTTACATCACGTGGATGGCCGGATGTGTTGAACCAGGTTTAGGTGTTTACATCACGTGGATGGCCGGGTGTGTAGGACCAGGTGTAGGTGTTTACATCATGTGGATGGCCGGGTGTGTAGGACCAGGTGTAGGTGTTTACATCATGTGGATGGCCGGGTGTGTAGGACCAGGTGTAGGTCCTAAGAAGCTCCTCAGGATGTTGTGGCTTCTTGTTCTGCCCTGAGTGGGGGCGTTCCAGTAAGGTTTTTTACTCAATCTATTTGCCTGGGTCTGAGTTTCCTCTTTAGTGGACTCCTCAGACAAGTCTTGATGTCATCAAGGGAGTCTTTATCTAGGAGAGCTTGATTCACACCTACAACTCCAGATTGACCATGTGGCACAT
Source organism: Novumbra hubbsi (assembly GCA_016801125.1). Taxonomy (NCBI): domain Eukaryota; kingdom Metazoa; phylum Chordata; class Actinopteri; order Esociformes; family Umbridae; genus Novumbra; species Novumbra hubbsi. The sequence goes on from JACXGK010003676.1 coordinate 24,494, forward strand.
AGTCTATGTCATCACCATCGCGGATATCAGACTCTGAATGAGGACTTCTCATTATGAATTAAATCAATCAATCAGGAGTTGTCACAAAGTGCTTTTACAAAACACCCAGCCTAAAACTCCATTGAGCACGCAACAACAGGGTTGAAGCATGGTGGCTAAGAAAAACTCACTATCGGGGCCAGATTGTAAGAAGAAACCTAGAGGGAAACCATGCTCAAAGGTGTGACCAGACCTCTTTTGGCTGGGCTGGGTGATGTTTAAGAATACTATTAATAATTAATGAATTAATATGGGCTGTGTCCAGAGTCTATAATGTCTGATCTACGTCAGAAGCATGATCAGATTTGCAAGACAGGGACCATCCATGGTGGGTTGATTAGGGGGTTAGCAGGGTGGTAGCTGGAATCGTCAGGATCGTCTAGATCCGGGTTGGGAGGGGGGGTCAGCAGAGTATCTGCTGCAATCATCAGGTATCTGCTTGTTCTGCAGCAAAACTAGGAACAAGGTCTTCTGAGCCTGGTACTCCACAGGTGTGGGCCAAGACCTCATGTCCTTCGATGAAATGCAACAGGAGACAAAGAAAATTAAAGAGTGCATTCCTTAGAGTTACGAGGATCTGAAATGGAGAGGGAGAACTGACCATACTCCCCAGGCACAATAATATAGCATCATAAAACTTTGTGTCTGAGACAGGGGGGTCCAGTGACACTTTCCGGGGGAGGCCCCAGACAGGGCCCAACAGGCAAGAAATCAATCCACCCACATTGCCAGGCATTAGCCAAAGGGACATCGATCAACCGCAACCACCCTAAATGTGGGCTGAGTTTTGCCCAGTTTTTGTTCATTTCAATTACTCAAGTGGCGCAAAGGAGAGACAGCAGCAAGCCAGTGACTCCGCCCTCAAATGGCATTGGAGAGAGGGCATCCCAGTGGAGATGAGAGCCTACCTTGTAAGACAGCATGGGTGGACAGTATCAAGCCATTCCGTTTACCTTCATACCCCTGGGCCAGGCTAAACCAGTCATAGACCATGCTTTAGTAGACACTTGAAAGTTGGCACAGAGTCTGCATTTCTAACCCTAATTGGCAGATTGTTTAGCTCTATGTGAGAAAGTCCTGCCTCCGGCTGTTTGTTTAGAAATGCTAGGTACAATAAGAAGGCCTGCATCTCGCAATCTTAGGTTACGTGTAGGTACAAGTGTTGTCTTACATGTATGGCTGGATTATTTCAGAGAGATATGTAGGAGCAAGTCCATGTTTTGCTTTATAGGTCAACAGTAAATCCGTAAAATCAGCCCTAGCCTTAACAGGCTGCTAGCGTAGAGAGGCTAGTACTGGAGTAATGTGCAATCGTGTTCAACACTAACTGAAGTTGATCAGGGTAACGAATGATTAGAGCATTGCAATAATCTAATCTGGAAGTAACAAAAGCATGGATTCGTTTTTCTGCATCAGTATTTTATAAACATATTCGAATTTTAGCAACGTTTTGAAGTTTTTTTTTTTTTTTATATGTATATATATATTTAAAATATATATATTTTATATGTTCATCAAAAGAGAGGTCAGGGACAAGGTCAATTGTTTGGCATTACAACCATATTTTTTACAGTAAATTCTAGTGTTTGTCCAGTAGCGTACCCTTCTTCGGTGTAGTTTGCTTAGATTTGTATTTGGTAACATGTTTGCCAACGTCATTTTTTCAAGCATATGTGCTAAGCCTCATGAAAAAAGTATTAGGACGTGACGTTTAGCATTCAATTGTTAAAGGGGAACCATGTATTTACAAATTGCTTAATGTGAATTACTAGCCACTACATTTAAATGAAAAATGATCATATCCACAGCTACGCTACCAGTAATGCTTCGTAACATTTTCAGTCCAGATTTCTCTCATTAGGCTTGCCTAACTTAATCAAAACAGAGCCAGTCGGCCATCAGGACAGCTGCTGAGTAGGGACTGGTCGATATGGAGTGCATGCGTTACATGGGGACGCACAAAGGATCCAGAATTGCGCTCACCCAAGCGTAACCCCATTGGCAAGATTTCAAGCCATCCATGTAGTGAGCTTATGGGATGTTATTTCTGTAACACATGCCCACAAATTGATCTTTGGCATAGATACATATTCTCTAAAGGTCAAAGAAAAAAGCAAAAGGGATTTATCCACATTTTCTCATTTTCATAGTATAATTTGGACCTGTGGAAATAAGCAAAATATACAGTACATCTTGATTACTTTGACTTGATGTCCAGTACAACTTGTTCAGTTCTAGAGTGACTGAGTATCACTAACCAATTAAACAACAATCATGCTTTATAAAATGTCTCAAGACACGGACGACTGCTGACTCCGGACATCCAAAACAGATTATTTCAGACGTCTTCATTTGTCTGCCTCAAGGAAAGCTGATGGCCGGTCATGTAGAAGCGTTCATATTTAGCAAGGGCAACTCCTTGATGTTATAGAGGAAAGCCATAACTGGAGATGTCGATTAAACAATCATCTGTTTAGGGAGTGAACTCCAGAAAGGTAGAAAAATAGCATGTGACTCTAATGTTTTCTGACAGCTAGAGAAATGTCTACACTATCTGTATTTAGACTGCTAACTCCATCGCTTTTCCGAATATGCGACTGGGTTTGATGGTTGATGGGTATACTTCCATCCACTGGAGGACATCTATAGTGAATTGGTCCCACGTGGCACAGATGACCTGTGTCTTTGGTTGAATAGAGCTTCATTAATTGTATGAAAGATAATGAAAACCCAGTGGTGAATGGATACCTTTGTCAGTGTGCATCTGTTTGCATTGTGTGTGTGTGTGTGTATTTGTCCAGCTGTGCATGCCAGTACATCTGTGTGTATGTCTTATGAGTGGTCCTGTGCATGAGTGTATGAGTCATTAGGATGGAGAGATGAGGGAGGGCAAAACAAAAGGGGAAAACTGTGAGACCTTCCCAAGGATGCAGTTCTGCAAGCAGGGGAGGGCTGTGTAATAGGGAACGATGCAGACAGATGTTTGGAGGCTACATGAAGGATTGCTTGATGAAGAGGAGAGCAGAAGAGGGGGAATGGGGAAACAGGATATGTACTGTAATATCTCTAAGATGAGACTGCCTTTAAAGTACAGTTGTTTTCTCATTGTTGATGGTTATTGAGTTCTGTCTCTGGCGCCCTCATCAGGACAAAACATGTACTGAGGATTTTCATAACAACACTGATTATGGTAGCAGAAATCGGAATGGGCATTGGTCTAGGTTGGAATTCAGGTTTTATTTGAATATAAGTTTTCTCAGTTTACTCTCTTTTATGCAGTCGGAAATCAATGATCGTTGTTGTGTATTTGTTTTTCTGCCGGGAAAGGAAACAACAAAAGATGTATAAACACAAACAGTTTGCTCTGGAAAGTTCCCCCGCTGAGTAGCAGAATGAAAGCATTATTTGATTTAACAAGGTTGTTTTGGAAAACAAAAGCTGCGTACGGGATGGAGCAGGAGGCATGAAAGGGGGAGAAGGAGGAGGAGGTGGGATGAGATTGGGAGGAGTGGGAGACAGCGAGAGGGGAATAACACTTAAGCGCACAACATGAAATCACTTACTCGAAAAACTCTCCATCCAGATTCAGCTGATTGGGTGAGAAATCACAGGGCCATTATAGGCCACTTGACACTTGTGTGGATTGGCTAAATTGAAACTGTCTAACTCTGGAGAAAAATAAAGGGAGAGCGATAAAATGAAGAGAAGAGGGAGGAGGCCAGTCAAAATAAGCGAGAGATGAAATGAAAGATAAACAAGTGGAAGACGCAAGGTTGGCCACAACGAAGGGGAGGCATGACCAGTGAGTTCCTCTCAGACGGCGGGGTATTGATCCACGGCCTCTTCATGAGAATGTTTTTGAACACACATTCTGGAGTTTCAAGGACGGTAAATGAGTCAGGCATGTGAGCTAAAAGCAATGTTGTTCCAAAGATCAGATACAACATTGGGAAGCAAGGTGATGACGGTACAGAAGAGCTAGAAGTCCTTGCAGCGTTGGTCTGTGTGTGTACACCCTCCCCTCCACAGAAGTACAACTGAGTACAACTGACACTCCGTTTCATTTGCAAGATTGGGAGGAAAAACATGAGAAGAAATAATACATTTCTGTAGTAAACTTATTATTGCTATTATGTATCACAATCGATTTATTAACACACAAAGGCACGACACTTACATAATAATCCTAATTTAGGAGAGGGTCTTATTATTCAGAAGGACAAACGGTAAGTGCATTCATCTTCTGAGAGATAGTAGAAAACATTGCTAATCTAATTATAATACAATACGTGTCATATCACAACACCAAGCACTCCAGCCAGGTGCTCTTCGTGGACCCCCCTCCCTTTACCCACGCGTTTCAGACACGGCGACAGAGATGTTTATCAGCCAAGCATGTACCAAACTCGATTTAGCTTGCGTGCCCACTTGATTGCACGTCAAAATAAATAATTTGTTAGGCAAAAAAAATTTAACTTTTTGTATTATTTTGTGAATCGGAACAGTAGAACAGAATACAAAACAAGTAAGACCATCGAACAATTTTTTTTTTTTAATCCTTACAGCGCGAGTGTGAAGAAATGTGTTACCCCTTTGGTTTTAAAATACCAATTCAAATTACAAATGATTCCATATTAAGATCATTATAAAACATTTAGAATAGCTTGGTACAATTAGGAAAGAATGTGGAGAAAGGCTTTGTAGCATAAAAAAAAAAAAAGCAATTATTTAAGAGATATTAGTACTTAGGATGGCTAAAAACCGGAGGACATATTTAGTATGTAATCGTGCAAATACACTTTCATTCTCCAGAAATGTTTTTAAATACTTTTCTTTAAAGAGGGGCTTGCCAATATAAATATATGTGTGTGTGTCTGGTTGCATGCCTGTGAGTTATACAATGTATATCTGTTAACTCAACAGAACAAGGTTAATTACTTTTAAGACCTTTTCTGGAAGCTTAGAAGAATATTCTGATCACAAGTGAGCAAAGCAGATAAAACAACCTGAGATGCTGAGTCAGTGCCTGAAAGTAAAAATGAAATGCTGAGGAACGCCTTTAAGTCTTTTCAGCTTATTTACCTTGGCCATGCTTTGTCCCTGTTGCTGATTTAATGTGTTATAGAATTGTTTCCATCCATCTTCTTGCCCCACGCAGGGTTTGTTTTAGGGGTCCTCTGAGCGATCCAACAGCCACCCACAATCCACTGGTCCCCCAAAACCCATTGAACCGAACGAGTGACTGACGTAGCCAAATGAACAACTAGAAACGCACGCTGCAAACTGGCTAGATATTTAACAACGGCTGCATAAGCTCAGCTGAGGCCTGCTTTCCCCCTCACCTCACTCACTTTGAAACGGTGTCCATGCAAACGTTCTTTGTATTACTGTAACATCTAAAACGCTTTTTGTTTTGTGTGTGTGGAAGGGCAGCTCGGGATTAAAATACGACAGGGGGGTGGGGGGAACATTGAGGGGTGGAGAAGCAGACTAGGTCATCTCTAGAGTGCCATCATTCAACAGAGAGGGATGAAGACCCCTAACAACATAAACTATAGGCAATGTCGGAAACGCTACTCAAATAGATGAATTTGTATAGGCATCCGTTCTGGGCCTGTCAACCATCCACGCACAAACACACACACACCCTCACACACATATGCGCTACATTTATGCATGCAGTACATGGCAGTGACATCAGTGGAGCGTTTCCAAATGCCAGATATAAATCTGTGTGCATGTCTTTTCATTCTTCAGGTTTTTGATGTGTTTTCATCCATCTTCCTCACTGATCTGTGTTGACAGCCACCCTCCATCTCTTTCAGTTAGCCATCTGATCTCCGGTATAAACAGCCCAAGAACAATTAAAAGAGATATGAGGGATGACAAAATAATTAGCATGGGGCCAGCGTGACTCCGGGGGGATTGTGTGCAGTCAACGCAAGACAAATAAACAATCCTTTGGGTGGATAAGCGACGAACACATTAATTGTCTGCGTGCTGAGAGGAATTAAGGGAAAATGTTAGGCTAATTACTAAAATGAGAATATATCGCTACTCGGCCTGTTTCCCTATCCCAAACGAAACGTAACGTTATCCGTTGATTGAATCATCAGCTCCGTTCTGATATTAAAACAGACAGTGGGTAGTTTGGCTGAGAGGAAACCGAGAGACTGTACCAAAAGCTTCTCTCCGAGGGCTAGCCGGTTGGAGTGGATGTACTGAATAACATGAGGCAGAGATTATCTGCGCTGAACCAATCTGGTGATTTTGTTTCGCCGCCCACGGCCAGCGCGTCTCCAGGTGAACGCAAGGTCAGACGTGATCTTTAAAACTTCACTGATGTGTCTCACCCCGCTGTCGGCTCTGAATTGCAATCATCAACACAGCCGGCGGAATCTACACCTAGATACGTGTTAATTGGGATAGTCAATCGTTTTGGAAAACAGGTGAGTGTTTTAATGAAATGCTCAAGAGCCCAGCTTTTTTTGCAATGATAATTCCGTGTATGTCTCCAAACACGACTTGTATGCATCAGCGTACAAATAAAGGCGTGTGCATGGAATGGCAGTTGCAGAGTGGCCCCTGACTAACACACACATTTCTATTAAACATTAAAAAAAAATATTTTCAAATCAAACATCATTTATGCAGCACATATTTTAAAGTGCATTCTAAGGAGCTTCACAAGTAAAAAGAAAAAAGGTTAAAACATCGTTCATGAAGCAACAATAAAATCCTGCATAAGACAGGCCAACTGTAAATATGTAGCAAGAGGAATGACGTGAGAGAGAAAAGGGAGAGAGAAGAGGAAAATAGCAGTGTTGTTTTCTCTCTGCTACTTGAAAGTGAATAATGAGGCTGTTCATAGTCAAATGATAGAAATTCAATTCCATGGTGGATTTTCAGAGAGGAGGAATTTTGCTTATTGCCAAATACAGGGTACCTAGGGAAACTGTCTGATTACAGCGATAGACTGTGTTCTCCAAAGAAATTCTAACTTGTACTTCGTGTTTTACCCTAAATGATACCGGTACTATGCAAATTGGCTTTTAAATATATACAGTATATATATACATATATATATGCAAGATCCTTTTCATTATGTGACCCGAATTGTGTCTATTGCCTTGACTAATTTAGCTAGTTTAGCTAATTTGACTATATAGCTTCTTTTCTTGTCGTATCCAATTTTGCCTGGACTAATGGATTAGGGAGAGTTGACGATCGCCTCAATCCTTCCTCATAGGCATCAGCACCAAGCAATACGATGTATGTTCACACTGCTCTTCCAACCTGGAAGTCACTTGGGTCAACGCGTGTGAGGGCACAATCCCTTACCTGATGCCCTCTGCAGGCATGGTGGCTAGCCTGGTTCTACCCTATAGCCCAGGCCCAGGTGCAAATGCACAGTTTCTGGAGAAGGTGTTATTGAGATAACAATTGGCATTCCATGCTACATGCATGTTCTGGACCATCAAGGCCACAAGTATAACATATAATAACGTAATGTGTGTTACAAAAAGTGCAGCGTTCAGTATTAGTACCGAGTATGACTTTATATAAAATCCTGTGTGCTTTAAAAGTAGCAGCGTTCTGTATTAGTGCGAGTTATAACATGACATGAAATACTGTGTGTTTAAAACGGTGCTGTGTTCTGTATTAGTTAATGCTATAACATGAGATAGAATGCTGTGTGTTTAAAACAGTGCTGTGTTCGGTATTAGTTAATGCTATAACATGAGATAGAATACTGTGTTTTTTAAAAGGTGCAGTATTCTGTATCAGCTAATGATATAACATGACATAGAATACTGTGTGTTTTAGCATGAGATGAAAGCACAAAACCGGTTGGCCTGAAGTTAAGGGGGGCAATTGGGAGTAGCTACCCAGACATGTCAACCTATAAATTATCCATTGATTCTGAAATAATATCATTTATTAAATCCCCATGAGATTAGTTAATCTGTTGCTCCCAATCAGGACGCAGCATAAAAGCATCCTTTACTCCAATGTTTTTTTTTTTTTTATATAAAAAAAAAAACAAATCTCCAAACACTCTACATCCACGCGAAATGGTTTGGAGTCTATAATTTTGCTGTAATTAATGGGCAGTCCTTGGCATCCACAGCTCTTTTTAGGAATTTAAGTGGTTCCATTTTTCAAGCCCCATCCATTTGCTGTTTACAGAAGCGGGAGGGGAGTATGCTTATGATGCTGTAATGAGGGGAAACGTTATTGTCATGAATCGCTAAGTGGGAAACTAGGAAAGCCTTCCCTCATCCGGTTCACTGGGCCTATAGAACACTGACGGTGCCTGTGCCGAGAAAATATACTGCATGGTAATAAAAACATGCCTTTCCCAACCACATCACGAGCAATGCCCCCCCCCCAACCCTCTATGGGCTGGGGCTTTAGCCAGGGGTGGTTGGCAACAAGGACTGGATTTTAGCAGCTCTCTATGCGTGTGACTCTTAACGCCTCTCTTCTGCAGTCGTTCTGTTGTAATGCCACACTGGCTTGGAGCTGCAGGCACAAAATACCATGAACTTCTGATCTGGGATCAGACCAGAAACCGGAAATATTTTATAAACCAGGAAATAATTGGGTCAGTGTGTTTCAAGGGACGCGTCTGTCACGTACACGCATCACGGTTGGGCTGGGTTTGAAAGGGACAGAGAAAACTACCGGCTCATTTTAGTTATCACCAACTATGCCCTAGTGTAAAATACTATCTCCCCCACCCAGCGCTGAGAAGAGCATCGCTGTGATGAATAATGCAGATTAATAAACACAAGTAAGTGTTGTTGCCTTAATTGTGATTTTTATATAATATAAAGGCAACACAGTGCCCAATGTAATTAACATTCATTTTTAGAATGTATTCATTCCGCTGGTTTTATCTTGCTAAAATAACAGTATTTGCAAAAGTTGACAAAATATTTTTTTAATGATTAAATAAAATCATCATCTTTCTTGGGTGAGTAGTATAATTATTGTTTTGTTTTTTTCCCATGCATCCAACATTAGATAAAAGTTCCACAGTTCCCTTTTATCTGCTTTATCTGAAATAACCAAATTGAAGTAATATGCAACGTCAAAGTATTCATATTTTTACTCAGAGCCCCCCTCACCAAAACAATAAAATAGTGAAATATTTCTTGCATCAGCTTTATATTTTTCTCTAATGTAAGTTGTGAACTTCCTAAGTGTTGCCTGCTCTCGTCAGAGATAGGACACATCTCAATATTTTGCCTCCAGCCACTTTGTGAACAGAATTACCTCTTGTGACCAAATGCTAATACAGAAATAAGACTTTCTTAATGGTGTTCGGTTATAGCCTATTCCATTTTCACTGTAAGTAAGCAAAAATGCCTCCATCCAGGGCTAATGTAGAAAAAAGTAGATGTATCTATCTAGTAGCCACCAAAAAAAAAAAGATTTTATTCTGCCAAGCATGTTTTTGACTTGAATGTGATGTGATGGTGTGATGTCAATTCCAAACTGCCAGGTTTTTGTCTTGCAAAAAAGCTACCAACTGTTCAGCCCAGCTCAACGCTAAGAGGCTCAATATGTTTTACTGTTTTTATCAGGGGAAGTCAAATGCTAGTTTGGTGTTAATCAATCAAATACAACCCTGTTCCCAAACATTTTGGGACACTGCGTAAAATGCAAAACCAAAACATAATGCAATGATGTGCAAATCTTTCATCCCCATATTTAATAAAAAATAGTACAAAGACAAGCTATCATACGTTGAAGCTGATGAATCTTATTGTTTTGGGGAAAGTACCCATTTTTGATTTGATGCCAGCAACCCTCCTAAAAAGTAATCAACTATTCTTTGAACAATACTCTGTAAGTACTCTGAGACTTTTTACTGTATTTTGGAAAGTGAAATGTTTCCCCGTACTTGATTGATATGAAATTAGGATTACTCCACAATTTGGGTTCTCTTTTGTCACACTGTTTGTTTCTCTAGGCGACTAATGTTTTTAATGGGTGACAGGTCTGGACAGCAAGCAGGCCAGTTTAGACTCTTCTAATATGGAACCATGCTGTTAAGTAAAATGTATGGAATAGCATTGTTTTGCTGAAATAAGCAAGGGCTTTCCTGAAAAACAAGTTGAGTCAATCAATCAATCAAATTTATTTATAAAGCCCTTTTTACAACAGCAGTTGTCACAAAGTGCTTTTACAAAAACACCCAGCCTAAAACCCCAGTAAGCACGCAACAACAGGATTGAAGCATGGTGGCTAGGAAAAACTCCCTATAGGGGCCGGATTGTAGGAAGAAACCTAGAGAGGAACCAGGCTCAAAAGGGGTGGCCATACCTCTTGTGGCTGTGCAGGGTGATGTTTAAGGATACTGCTAATAATTAATAAATTCACATGAGCTGTGTCCAGAGTCAAAAATGCCTGATCTCGATGACAAGCATGATCAGATTGGCAGGACAGGAACAGTCCAGGGTGGGTTGATTAGGGGTTCAGTCTGGTGGCAGCCGGAATCGTCAGGATCATCTAGGTTGGGAGGGGAGGTCAGCAGAGTGGCAGCTGGAATCGTCAGGTATCTGCTTGTTCTGCAGCAAAACCAGGAGGGCTCAGGACAAGGTCTTCTGGGCCTGTTACTCCACAGGTGTAGGCCGAGACCTCACGTTCTTCAAAGTTGAACCGCAACAGGAGACAAGGAGAGTTGTTAAAGGGTGCATTTCTTAGAGTTAAGCAGGAGAACATAGAGTTATGGAGGAGAACTAGCCCTGCTACCCCGGCACAATAATATAGCAGCATAAAGACTTTTGTCACAAGCTGGATGCTTCCGCTCCTCTTTTGACAGGTGGACGCTGCATTTATGATTTCCAAAAATAATCTCAAACTTTCATTTGTCAGACCACAGGACAGGTTTCCACTTCGCTTCAGTCCATCTTAAATGAGCTTGTGCCCAGAGAAGGCATTGGCGTTTCTGGATACTGTTATGCATGGTTTCTTCTTTACATGGTTTTGAGTTTTAACTTGCATTGTTGTCATTGCAAAGTACTGCATTCACAGACAATGGCTTTCAGAAGAGTTCTGCGCCCATCGAGTTATGCTTTTGCTGCCTGAAGATGACCAATAATGGCTGCTGATTCAGCCTATTAGACAATTTCTTCTTCAATAGACATTTATTTTTTCACTTGCAAATTGAAGATGAACTGAAATCTGAAGAAACGACAAACTTTATAGAATCTAAATGCCATCCCTTGTTTGTTTCACTGTTTATATTTATTTTGTGGTCTTTTCTGAAGAAAAAAACAATACATTGATTTGTTTTCTCTGTCTCTCTGAAAACAATGGGTTCCGGAAGAACAACAGAGCACCTCGCTCATCTCTTTCCCAGCCTCTAAAAGCTAGATTCAATGCAGTCATTAGTTACCCAGAGACGGCAAAAAATCTGCCCTAGAATGGCTCCCCTAAACCCACACTAGGGTTTAACCGCACCGTATCAGCACTCATTCATTTATAACCCTTTGTTTACATTTAATTACCCAGAGCTTTTTCCACCCACAGAAAATGTGCCCATTTAAAACAGACTGCCAAACCTTGATTTTGTTGGAAGGCGAGTGTTTAGGCAGGCGTGTGAGTCCCTTCCACTCTCTTTGTTTGTGTGTACGGTGTGTGGGTGTGTTCTTGCGTTCGAGCGTGTACGCATACTTCACACCAGTATCTCGTGTCGCACTGGCGCTTTTCACACTCGGAGTGCAGTGTCGGGACAGAGGGGGCAAAATGCTGGAGCTCCACATCACCCCCATCACAGCCAAAACATAGCGTGAGAGATCGAGCTCGCTCATTTGAATCACTCACTGAAGACTTGTGATGTGTGCCGGGGTTAGGCTGAGGTAAACACCGCTTAATGCCATGGGATGGACCTGGGTGACACTGGCTGGAAAGAGCAGAGAAGGGGATTGATGTCAGCAACGTGCCAGCCAGGGAGAAATATTGACCATGACCACTTGAGATTGTCAATGAGAGGGATTCATGAGAGGCCGGTCGATGAGTGCAGTTAATTGCAGTGATAATGCAAATCTAGCGGAGAGTCAAATGAATATGATAGTTGATTGTTTTCACATGCTTCGCAATAAAAAGAGCTTTCCCTAATAATCCTGTTTACATGGGGGTGTCTGAAATCAGGCTTTGTATGTGAAATTGTTCCTTTTGTTAAGCACACATAAGCTCCAATGTTCTGTTCCTGTAGAAATCCTATTTGCCGATTGCCTGTTAAATGTCAGCTGAATGGTTAAAGTTTGACGCCATTCTAGGCCTGGAACACGCTGATAGTGTTTCTATGACAATGTGATGGCTGATGTAGTTCCGCGACAGTGACCAGGGCCGCTGTAATTGTTGACAGAACATTTGTTTCAGATAGTAAATTCTCTTTCACGGGCCATCTCTAGGTAAGCCTGTGAGACACTTGTGCTTGCACTGTTGGTGTCTCTTTGTTGCAACCGGGGTCAAACCAGATGAGTTCAGACAGAAAACGCCATGCATCACTTTACCCATTTTTTGGACAACAATGCACAACAACGGCACCAGGTTCTGCTCAACTGGGCTGATGATGTCATCACATGATCGCGTGTACCAATCAATTACAGCAATCCTCAGAGGCAATGAGCCTTAAAAGAAAAGCAGCCATCAGACGGTGTAACCTGATGATTAAATAGCCAGTATGACATTTGATATTGGACTTTGGCAATGTGGATGTCAGCTGATGAATCGCTGAGCTGATGATCACTCGGGCTTCCCGTCAGAACTGGCTAGGCTAATTTAATCAACAACTGCTAACCAGCATACGTACTGTAGCTATTTTCTTGTACACTGATGAACACAGAAATTCAACATTCCCGATAAACATTCAACCACATAACACCACCCATTCTATTTCTTCAAAAATTGCATTTAATAAAACCGACGGGATATTTATACGTTCAGTTGTTCTGAACTCCTCTGGCGAAAGACGAAGGCTCGCTGGGATGTGCGTGCATGAAGGAGTTAGGAGTTGCACTTCCTGGAACATGTCATGGAGACAAATCTGCCCAGAAGGTAGAAATGAGTGTGACTGGTTGACTCCCTAGGAAGGGAAGAGTTTAAACTATTCTAAAATGTCATTGTTCGTAGAACTATGAAAACGCGAAGACGAGGAAGATCCTGGATTGACGGTGTAGTCCAGTGACAGTTGAAGAAAATGGTGTGCTAATCTAGAGACGAGAGGTTTCTAAGCTTGTGCCACACTGCAGGGGAGAACATTTAGACAGAAGAAATTCAAATCGATTAAGAAATGTAGGGTGTGAATATTTTTTCTTATCATGTTGTTACCTTGAGGTAATGTAAGATGGGAAAAAATTGCCTGCTATACATATTTCATTTACCGGAATGTACCTCTTTGATCTCCAGGTACTCTGCTTCCATAAAATAAATGAAATTAGTTAATTTCACACATTTTAGCTCCTCAGTATTGGCATTCTCAAGATAAGATCGTACATCTTGGACAAGGCCAAGCCAGAGAACTGCAACATGCCGTGTAATTGAAAAGTACACGTTGTTGATGTGATGTGAATATTCGGGCAACATTTGTGTCCTGTTAACTGCTGTGCTACAAGTGTGAAGTCCTGTGGTAGTCATACCAAATATGTCAACTGGATGTTTTGTCTTCATCATGTATATTCCCAGAGGTCCACCCCTCCACATGGTCCTAGAACATCCAGTGGTTTCCAAAAGGCACATCAATTTGACCACTCCGTAGTCTCTCAGAGCGAGATAGAAAATTGCTTTGCAACACACAGAGCCAGTGGATTTTGAGGTAAGTGTTTCAGTGTGAGCGATAAAGCTAGAAGAACGCACATTGACACTCTCTTTCTCTATCTTCCACCCTCTTTCTCACCCAAGAATAACGCACACGTACACACAGTGGTACTTGCAGCCCGCCAGAGGTGTTAATCGGCTACTGTCAGGTGTGTAATTACTATAACGGTTTTCACTTGGCTGGAACAACATGATTGCTAAGTTGTACCCGTCACATTACTCTCCAGACAACACACAATTCCAGCAACACACCCTAAAATGGCCACAAACGACTGGGGCTGATAAAACAGACATCCGCGGACACCCAGAAGCAAGCTGCAAAATGGGATCTCTGAGACCGCCAGAAGGCGGTATGCATCTAATACTTTCTCTAAGACGGCACTTTCCCGGCTCTTCACAGAACTTCTGTTAGGATAAGGTGTGATGTTTCTACGGTGTTGTCATGACAGCTGTGGAGCCAGAAAACTCTGTTAAACAGATCCATAAATCAAGCCCTATTCTCGGTGTACAGGGAGTAGTTTGCCATGATTATCTCCTGACAAAAGCAAAACGTCCACATTGACTCTGCAATGTTCAAGCTTTGACACAAATCACTTGAGGATGTCTTTTTTCTTTGCTTTGGCTAATTGGTCTAAATTATACATGCAATTATTTTAAGCAAGAACTGAATTTCCATTAGCGCTTGTTTTCCGCACCGTCAGAATGCACTTGTTAAATGTCTGGGTTTTTTCCCCCCAATATTTTTCTTGTTGGTGACGAGACTGATTCTAGTCTCCATTCCCATTAGAGAACGTGTGTTGCAGTGTGGGAGTGAGATGAGAGTTGATGGAGTTTTTTTCCCTTCTCTCTATGTAATGGATAGTCTGGAGAAGTGGGTGTCAAGGTGACACCTGGTAAAGCCTAGACCGGCATACTGAGTGCACTGTAGATCGGTTGACTGTATATCCACTTAAAAGTGTGTATTTTTCCCTATCTCTCACTGGGGGAATTAGTAGGCGTTCACATCCCTCCCACTATCTGAAAGGTCATTGAAAGCAAATGTAACCTTCTGATTCAATATTCAGATTTATTTGTAGATCAGAGACAATCTTTTGCTCTAAGATAATGTATGGTTTTGATGAAAAACGATTAAAGTTAAAAGTTCATTTAAAAGTTGATTTGTTTTTTTAAACAGTACAGGGAGCTGCTTGCTTGAAAGCTTTTCTCCGAGCAGTGCAGCACTTAAAGTAATACTACACTGCACGTAGTATGAATACAAAGATATATTAAAAAAAATATATCCTAAAATCACGTACCGTAACCATTTTGACAGAGTCTTTGGCACTAGTCGACGATGCCCTTAGCCTCACAGCGCGGCTGATTCATAGTTTAACTTATGACTCATGAATATGTGTGGATATTTATGAGTCAACTAACTGTGTTTATGTCATGATGATGCCTTCACCTTTGAAGCCTTCAAACATGTACAGTATCCAATGCCAGTGGACAGAATGCCCTCTTGCGCTCAGTTAAATAGTAACAAATATCGTTTCGCCTCTCAGTCCAAGGTCTCTTTTTTTAACCAGGACATTTTAACCGGAGGTTTCATATTCCAGTGATCCAGACAGCAATAGAGCAAGCTGTCCTACCCTGTCTGTCTGGAACATGCTGTACGTCTCGGGGGGTCACTCTCCACTCCCAGTCACCCAATTGCCCAGTGATTTCTCTGATTCACTCTGTGTTGTGAGTCTCGCTCGGACTAGTTCCATCTGAGACGAGGCTCGTCTCTGTCATCCTTTCCCAGCCCGGGGTCAGCGGGGCGGTCAGCACGATCGCTGTCCAAGCCGCTGAGACGAGTCACCGCGGTGTCAGTAGGAGGCGAGGGTCTGCCGGGTCCGACGTCTGCCTCTGTACGCTTCTACAGAAGACGGGCCCCTTCAGGAAGCTGTGGGGACGACAAGTGTGTCGGCCCTCAGCGAGGTCAGGGACGGAGCGTCCCACAGGGGCGAAGAATGGATCACTCAGCTGACCGCCAAGCCTCCTTCCACATGACGACCTCCCACTTGTCCCCGCGGCTTACTCCAGGGGACCATCTCTTGGCAGATCCTGGAACCCAGCGGCCCCAGAACCTCTCAGATCCTTTTTACTCAGATACCACACGTCCCTAGTTGAGATCAAGTGACAGCCCTGTGAAAGCCAGGGTCAGACCGGAGGTTAAAATGGAAGGACGTGGAACATTTGAACCTGATTCAACCAGATTCTTCAAGGTTGATGTAATGGAGGCCAGCGAGTGCTGTGCAATGAGTGAAAACCTTCTTGATAGTGTCACGAGCTAGGTAGCACGGTGGTGGTATTCTGGGGAACGCACCTTGGACACTTTGGATTATTATGCACAACGGTTTTAACTTGATGATGTGTGTGTATACATGTCCCCTGGTTCTGTCACTTGGTGATGTGTGTGTATACATATCCCCTGGTTCTGTCACTTGGTGATGTGTGTGTATACATGTCCCCTGGTTCTGTCACTTGGTGATGTGTGTGTATACATGTCCCCTGGTTCTGTCACTTGGTGATGTGTGCGTATACATGTCCCTCTGTCACTTGGTGATGTGTGCGTATACATGTCCCTCTGTCACTTGGTGTGGTTCATTGTCGCATGTAACGTCTTTACGTCAGTACATGTCAGGTTTGGTGTCCGTATTTGTTCTTAATGTCGCTGCTTGTTTCACCGTCTTTGATTTATCGTTCATGAGTATGTGTTCTTTTGTTAGCGATGAATAAATTCACTTCTATTTTCAAAATGTGTGCAAATGGTTCCAACCACACACCTGTGACAGCTAGAGTGCCCGTCTCCCATCCTCAGGACCCTAGTTCAAGTCCGAGTATGACCTGTTACATTGACAACAGAAGATGTGGCATATTAAAATGTGATGCACAATCAACTTTGACGTTGAGATGGCCTTACTATCAAAGCAGAATAATGGAAAATTGTATTGGGCTATTTCCACCTGTATGGATTAAGCCTGTTTATATTGGTACCGAGCAGCAATTATAACTCGTCGGCCAATAAACAATGAATAAACAATGTGCAATTATGATGCTACTCTTAGTCTGTACCTGAAATATAATTAATGTTCACAAACATTTGTTTACGCCATGGTCTGAGGACTCTCAGTATTGCAGTATTGTCCCATTCAACAGTTACATGATGGGTAGATGAGGCTTTAACTTTATAATGGTCCTGCAGGCATTGTGTAACGTTCCATTCTTTGCCTTGAATGAGATGGATTGGGAAGGTTTCACAGTATATTATCCTCCTCTCTTCAGGTCCTTCCAAAAACGAAACGTGGACATGGCCAAAATGACTAATGGGTAGATGTCCGACCGCAATGAATTCTCAAACCAGGAGAACGTCTCCATGACAGGGCTATGAAAGTCTTCATGACAGGGCTATGAAAATGTGTCTGGACAAAAGGGATTTATGCATTTTCCCCCCCATAAAGTAGCCTCTTTAAATTCATGGGAATCAGCTTGTTTTGCTCCATCTGCTTTAACTCAGTAATTCTGTCTGATTTGAACTTTGGTTGCATTTAAATGGTATAAATATGGACATTTTTATAATAGAAATGAATGTAAGAATAAGGCAATTCTGTCCATTCTAGATCTGGTCATGTATGGACTCCTAGGGACATACAGAAGGAAACCTAAATTAAAAGACAAAAAAAAACGATAGAAAGATAAAGGGAGGGAGAAAAAGTATTAAACACAAGAGGGACAGAAAACGAGTGGCAGAAAATAGAGAAGAAAGACAGAAATTGCACCTTACAAACAGTGTTAGCTAATATATATGTAGATAACATGAATAAAGAAACAACTAATGTATCATTTACATACTGGCTACAAGTTGACTGTTCACAGTGTTAAACATACAGTGTCATTAAACATACAGTGTCAACACATTATTGCTGAGGATATATACATAACCTTCCGTTTTGTTGGTTGCAACATTGTAACACTACCGTTCAAAAGTTTGGGAACAATTAGAAATGTAATTGTTTTCTATTAAAACACACATGAAATGTGTTTAAATAGGAAATATAGCTAAATGAATAGGAAATAAAGTAATCGACCAGTTTAGAAATTATGATTTTTAGCAATTACATTCTTGTGGACCACTGGCATTCAAGTTGTTTATTTGTTGAGGTAAAGAGATTTCCCCCCATGCTTACTGATACACCTCCCACGAGTTGGATTGGCTTGATGGGCACTTATCTACCATATGGTCAAGCTGCTCCCACGACAGCTCAATAGGGTTGAGATCCGGTGACTGTGCTGGCCACTCAATTAGAGACAAAATAGCAGCTGACTGCTTCTTCCCTAAAAAGTTCTTCTTGCGTAGTTTGGAGACGTGCTTTGGGTCATTGTCCTGTTGTAGGAGAAAATGTACTCCAATAAAGCACCGTCCACAGTGTATGGCTTTGTGTTGCAAAATGTAGGGACAGCCTTCTTTCTTCCCTGTACAAATGTCCCATTTGTCCACCACCAAAGCGTCTCCAGACCATCATTTCCCTCCCCCATACTTGACAGATGGCGTCAGGCACTCATCCAGCATCTTTTTATTTGGTCTGCATCTCGCTAAGGTTCACCTCAAACTTAAATGTGTCTCTCCATAGCACATTTTTCCCAGTCTCCCTGTGTCCAGTGTCCGTGTTAAGTTGTCTATGTATTGTCCAGTGTCCGTGTTCAGTTGTCTATGTATTGTCCAGTGTCCGTGTTAAGTTGTCTATGTATTGTCCAGTGTCCGTGTT
>JACXGK010003677.1:0-13446 GCA_016801125.1 Novumbra hubbsi
CCAATCAAGTGTGTGTGTGTGTGTGTGGGGGGGGGGGGGGGGTTGGACAAAAACACCAGCACTATCAAAAATCCCAAAGAAAAATGACCTTGTGTGGACTTGTGTAGCCAGGCACCATGTGGAAGAAGTCTTATTTTGGCTTAAGGGGTCGGGTAAAAATTACAGTTGGGGCTACAGCTGAGAAAGAAGTTCAAAGTTTAGTGTTCGTTCGGTTAGTGGTAGGTTTAGGAATAGGTTAGCATTTAGCATTAATAACTGGTTGATAGTTTCAAGGACATTTTTGACAGGAATCTGAACCGATGAAAGAGTGCCGCGTATATGTGAGCAGCTGTGAACAGGTGTTTTTAGAGCTGTATGTGAACAGCTGTGAACAGGTGTTTTTAGAGCTGTAGAGGAGCGTGTGGAACCACACTGCACCTCCTGGTGGAGATGACCTCAGGCCTGTGTGATCAACCCAGACTGTCTGACTCACAAACACGTCTTCTATGCACAGACCTTCCCACGCAATCAGACACCTCTCCCTCTCTTCTCCATGTCCTAAACTTCAAAAGACCCACAGACTCCAGCCAGCCTGACTCAATCACCCTCCAACAATGCTTCACTTGGTGTTTTTGTGTTATTCAACTATGTTAGTAGCATTTCTTTCCCATCCGATTGCTAAGTGTTTATATTACAAATAATTGTTTTTTTCATGCAAGATGAACACACACAAATGCACAATGTACTAGGAAAAAAGTATACACCAAACCATGTTCTGACATCTAAACTTCCCAGTCATGTTCTTGGAAGACATGAATGTCAAGGGAAGTGTTACTGGCCAATTTCACAAAGAGAGTAGGGTTAGGGTTAGAGTTGGGGTCAGGGTTAGAGCATAATAATTCTTATGGACAAAAAAAGAGCTGAAAACAGACTTTACATAAATGTCTAATGCAGAGGTCTTCAACCTCTTTTGTTAAGGAGGATACGTCATTCGTCTCTCCAGCAAATTGTCCTTCACAGTTACTAAACTACTCTGAAGGGGGCCTGGAGTTGTCTGGTCTTCAACAATTGTAGCGGCTGCTGCCATTTGAAACAAATAACAGATACCGAACCAAATGATGTTCCTGAACTCTGTTAAGGTTTGCGGGTCTGCACTGATAAGGCTCGTACCTCCGATCGGCTGATTATGAAACGCTCACAACACAGTCCGGGCGACAGGAACTACCGGGACATCTGACCCAGGGTCCTTTAACGGCCTTCAGTCTCCCCCCTCTGTACACCCTGGCTCTCTATCCTCAGTCAGTCTCTCCCGTCCACACCCACCCTCCCTCGCCAGTCTCGCTGGCGAAGGGACAGGAAACGAATGGCGCGTCAAGGGGTCCAGTAAGCAGTGCTGGGCAGGCCACCACACACACGGTCCCCAAACATTGCTCCTGGTCCGGTTCAGGTGAGAGTGGCATAAGCCGACGCGCGGCCGTGGACCCAACGAAGACTTGGATTGGGCGTGAGGCATGTGGCCAGAGCAGATCCACCGTCCCATGGGCCTACGGCACACGTCTGCCTGGCACAAACACAGCCTACGGCACACGTCTGCCTAGCCACTGGGCTAAACCAAGACGCACGGAAGACCGGGAACAGCTTTGAAGTTGTTTTTATGGAATAATTGGCAGGATGACCAATTCAACTCAGTCTATCGTTGAAGCAGATGTCTCATTCATCATAAAAGCTAATGATGTAGCCAAATATTGTAATTACCATGTCCCTGATTAAATGGATAGACGTAGGGGGGACAAGCCAACCAAAACCGCGCGCCTTCATCTTGACGCATGCAAACACAACCACATCAAAGGGTGGTATCCAAGGGGGAAGGTGCTGACGCCAAAAGAAAGAAATGGAAGCACAATAAAAAGGTTTGGCCACCTGTCGTTATAGAGTGCGGTTTGCTGGGGATACCTCTGCCTCATGGTCGGGGGTTGCCTTCTGGTTGTAGAGGGGTTCCCAGTTGGTTTGTGGCTGAGCGAACTGAAGAGGAAGACTGTCTGCAGAGATCAACCCTTTCCCTTCCTGTTCAGCCCTCCAGGTTGAGGCCCGGTAACCGGTGTCCCTAATGACAAACCCAACCTGGGAATGGGTTTTGGACATGGAGTGGAGCTGTCTTCGAGGGCCAGATTTAAATGCCACAGTCATACTACATCGCTGCTGTGACTCCGCATGACGTAACTCCAGTACACAGAGGGCCATGCAATGTATCCTTACTACAGTAACAATTAGGTTCTTCACAAACGTAAAAAAAGTATAGCCTGAGTGATCCCTTTTAGCAGAGTGCCGATGGAAGACACATACCGCCATTTACTACAACACAACTACCATCCATCCAACCTTACGGCAAGGATTGATGAATAAATAAACCACGCACACACCCGCACAGAGGTTATTTTATAAAAGTTTCCGTTCCATTTAGCAACGAAGCACAGCGTCTATAAATAAGAATAAAAGCAGTAAAGTTGAGGACATGGTGTTTTAAGAGTATTGATTTGGAGTGGGTGTCCGTTGGAGTTCCTTTAGAAGCACTCTGCCCTTAAGGGGCTTGTCGATGTTGTACTAAAATAGGGAGAGATGGAGAGACGGAAAGAGGAGACAAGTGGAAGGAGAGAGCAACAGAGAATGTAAGAAAAATGTAAGAAAAGCAGGACGGGCTAGAAGGAGAGAGAGATTGTAATGGATGTCTAGGAAGAGATGCAGAGGGACAGAGGGGCAGAGGGACAGAGGGGCAGAGGGGCCGAGGTAGAGGGACCGAAGTAGAGGGACCGAAGTAGAGGGACCGAAGTAGAGGGACCGAGGTAGAGGGGCAGAGGTAGAGGGGCAGAGGGACCGAGGGACAGAGGGACCGAGGGACAGAGGCCGAGGGACCGAGGTAGAGGGACAGAGGCCGAGGGACCGAGGCAGAGGAACCGAGGCAGAGGGGCAGAGGCAGAGGGGCAGAGGCAGAGGGGCAGAGGCAGAGGGAGTAATAAATGTAATACAGGTTGGTTTAAGGCTTTACGCGGCACGGGACACCGTTCAAATCTAGGAATCCTGAATTAAAGAGAGATGGTGGATATCTTCGGAGACACTGAGACAAATGACACTGACAAATGAGATTTGGTTCATAGTTTGAAATAAACGTTGACGAGTGGGAAGAAACCCCATGAATCTGCAGCAGACAACATATAACAAGTACAACATATAACAGTTATGCAGGAGTTTCTTGGTTTATTGACACTGGAATAACTCTTAGTTCAGTGAGCGTTAACTGAACGCAGTTAGAGAACTGTTAGGGGATCTGCAGGACACCTGGCCAGGTACTGAAGCGTGAGTCAGGTTAAGACCACCAGTCAGACGGAGTAATGACACCTGACTACCGCCCACCTCAACATTAACACCCCCGGGAAGCCAATCAGAGAGTCAGAGCAGCCCGCTGAAAAGCTCAATTGGCCGTTTGCTGTAGAAATGGTCCCTGCTCCTCATTCACTCTCTTCTAGATAAACCCTTCCAACTCCAAACCCCTCCTCTCCGCCGTGGGCCCAAGCACCACGCAGGGAACCCGGCACAAAGAGGTACACTTGCTGACGTAGAGTTACAAAAGAGAAGGAACAACAAAATGAGATAACTGAAACGGCCCAAAACAGAGGCAGCGACAGAGCTAGCGACAGACAGAGAGTGTGCAACAGTAAGCCGTATAATTCCCAGCAGGCCCCTGGATGAGTCCGGGATACTTGGTAATTGGCCACAGATTGTAGCCGACACAGCAGCAGCCTTACAAAAAAAAAAAACTTCAAGTGCCATTTAGAACCTAATCATAACAGCAGCTGAGCTAAAACATGCTGGGACAGAGTGGTGCTTCTTACGGCACCGGTACAGCCAGGGCCAGAGAGGGGACGGGGGAGAGCGGTAATTATATGCCATGACCTGCCACTTACATAAACACACAACTACTACCGTACAATCCATTAGAATGATGATGGCACATATCACCTCAAAACTTGAGCAACCACAGAATCAGAGAAACAGGTTAGATCCTTTATTTTTTTGTAGATTGTGTGTTTCTCGTCACAATGTGTGCGCGCAACCGAGAGCAATCAATGTCTAGTCTACTTTTTAGGCTTTGCATTTGCCTTTGGAGCCTGTCATTGAAGATGTCTCAAACTGAGCCAAAACCTCAGGCGTATCAAAAACAAACAAAAACCTAGAAATGCACTGGTGATCTTGGCAATCCAAACCTCTATAGTGGCTGACCAAATAACGCTGACCATAATGAAGACAACAATGTAATAAACCCCAAATAAGCAACACTCTCCAGGAGGTGGATGTGGATGTGTCAGATCACAAACTCTCAAGGAGGTAAAACTGTGTCTGCCACTACCACACACTGAAGATCTCCAGCTGAACTACAGAAACTGGACTGCAAGGTACAAACCACTAGCCCCAAAAACAGGACGGCAAGTCTATAGTTTACCTAAAATAGTACAGTGAATGGTTCTGGTAGATATTAGACAGGCACGACAAAATTACCAGAATAGTAGCATGAAGAAAGTACATTCTGAAGGGTAGAAAAACATCTTGCCTGCCGGTACAAGCTAATGCTTCCAAATAAAATGGAATGGTGTTCCATCTTCAAGCCAGACACTGAATCCAAACATACTGCCATAGCAACAAGGGAGTTTTTTTTTGAAAGCCTCTAGATTTAAATACATTTGAGCTGCAGTACAGACCTGGCAGAGCCACAGGACACAGACCTCACACAGTTATTGCACACAAAGTACATGGGACAGGATTCTGGTGCCTTGGAATTACTGACCAGGCACAACGTGTACAAATACTGTTAAATGGAGACTGATAATCCACACTTCAAGTTCTTAGTAACCTCTTTGACTTGGTAAAGAGTGCCTGTTTTTTGCCTGGTGACAAACATTTTTTAAATAACCTCACTTCCCTAATAACTACAGAAGGCATTATATACGCTCGTTCTATGAATTTGAGATCAAGCTGGCCAGCTGTCATTTTTAATTTGAATATATTGTGTTTCCTGTTGAATTGAATGGCTTAAGATAGAGAGTGGAGAGAGAAAGAGGGGTAGTGAGTGAGTCAGCATACCTAGGGTTTGTTTGCACTGACCTCCCATCTCATCTAACAACACACGCCCCCCGGACCTAGACAGCACAACTTTTCATTCTTTTCATGTTGAGGAGGTGGCCAGAGATCCCTTTTATAAAGTGCTTGGTCTAAAGATTAAAATATTCTTCTTCACCAAATTCTACTCAAAAAGCCTCTCAAAAGGCTATCTTACAATGAAAACGGCACAACACTTGATTGGCATATACACTCCTGATCACCGTGGATTGAGGCCAGAGGCGTGGCTTCTAACCGGGGGGCGAGGCTACAGACCAGGGGCGTGGCTACAGACCGCCCCCTCAAAAAAGACAAGTCTTTGACAGAGGGCCGGTTGTGTGCTGCATCTGAGAGGACAATTGGGCAACAGAGTCAGGGGACGGGGAACAATACACATCAATCCTCCACAGATCACAGGACATGGCAGTCATGGTGACAGGGGGGTTTACATGCACCAACGCCAATGATGTCATCCATCAAACACTCGGTGAATCAGCATAGACCCATCATCAGAAAGGAACCGCTACTGTTTGAATCAGAAACAGTATAGACCCGTCATCAGAAAGGAACCGCTACTGTTTGAATCAGAAACAGTATAGACCCGTCATCAGAAAGGAACTGCTACTGTTTGAATCAGAAACAGTATAGACCGGTCATCAGAAAGGAACAGCCTTGTTGTGTGGGCCACACCCCACACAACAAGGCTAATTCTTGGAAGACATCTCCCGGCTGAAGCATGATATTGCTGCAAGAAATCTCACAAGATTTCAATTACCTTTAGGACAACTGAAAACATTATCATTACTTTAGATCGCATCCATGAGAAAACAAAGTTTAGCAATCCTCTAAAGCTGATGTAAAGTGACAAAGGCGGTACAGTTTATAAGTAAAAAGTTAAATGTTCTGATGTTTAAATGATTGCCACAGTAAACAGAAGGGTGTATATTTTTAAGACAAATAGCTGATTGGCCTGGTGAACTAATGACACAAGGCTCATTCTGATATCTTCGGGCCAATCAAAACAAGCCACGCCTTTGTAGGTCCAGCCCCCATTCATGACATTCCTGACACTGCGGGCTACATCCCAAAATACATTGACTGGCTGCCCCTCCCCCTTCGGGGGGGAAGAGATTAACCTCCCGCCTGCCCTCTGTTATTGGGACACTGCAGTGTTGTTTGGTCTCCATGTGAAACCCGCCGAGACACCATCCATACGATCGTATGATGTTCACTAGCCATCCCGTTTGGCCTCTGAATATTTCCCCTTAGATGTATTGTATTGTATGTATCCCCCTCCCCCCCCCCACTCCTCCGTCAGAACAGTGAGGCACACCCCAGACGGCTCCTGCCAAAAACACCCCTTCTCTGTCTGCTAAACTAAAACAAAATGACAACCGCCCACAAAGCCAGCCTCCACCATCAGCACCACCCGAGGGCAGCAGGCTCCAACCCTCCTCATTATCCCTGGGTGGAGGCATCCCAGAGAGGGCCCGGGAAGCTCCGTCCGCGGTTCACTCTGGGTAAAGACAACGCGTCGGAATCGTTTCAGCGAAGCCTTTTTCAGGAACAGAAAATATTTGGTATTCATAGCAAAGCTAAGACCATGTGTCATCGTATACAGCACCCTCATATCTGACTATCGCATTACTGCACGCTCGCATAAACAAAGAGGTATTGTGAGTAGGGTTCTTGTCCCCATGAAGTTGAGTCACACAAGATGCTTACGGAATATAAACTCGACCAGCAATCCCGTTTCAGACAGGAAATGCTGCGTTCTTTCGTTCAACCACTACGAGGGAAACAAATACGATGTCTTGGCATTAGGTTCCGTCCCTTCGGAGTAACTCGCCGCCATCACATGATGGTGCACACAACACTGGGCTGGTGGGTGGGCTAAGATCACTCAATCTGAAAAATCTGTCTTCACTTGCTTTTGATTGCAATATTACCTTAGTGACAACATGCGCGATTCCGGCACATTCTTAACTGTTACAAAAAAAGACACTTGATTTTCTAGGTCACATAAAACAGCATTAGATTAACCTGAAATTACTACATTAAATAGTTATTTTAAAGATTACGTTCTTACAAATGCCTTGGGATTTGGTTTGATGAAATAAGGTCTCTTAAAACACGTTAGTGAGTTGGTGGAAAAAGCTGAATATTAAATAAATCATGTCAGTCATGTTAGCATAGAAAGATGTTTTGCAACAGACTTGTCACCAATTGATTATGGTGATAAACCATGTGTTCATGCATAAGCTTCTGTACTTGAATTTCTGAACGCAGTATATAATTTGGCCTTGAATTTTATCATCCGTGCAAATCATGCATTTATCACTGTCCATAGATAGGTTGATGTTTTAATATAAATTCGTTGTGCACAAAACCATCCTGATTAACAGAAAAAAATTTAGTTGGAAGTACAACTGTTTTTGAATTCTTTTCCCCACACTCAAGGAATGCCTTTTAGATATACCTCAGTTTCAAAGTTTTATTGCCTATAACACATTTTACATTTCTTAAAGAAATTCTTTCTTTTTTTCTTTTCAGTGTTGATTCTCAACATATGTTTTATATCCCTTTTGTATGTGTATATGGTTGTAATACAGGGCACACTAGTAAGAGACCTTGGTCTCAGTTGATATGTCTGTGTATTTAATGGCAAATGATGACATCAATGTGTCTGTGATAGAGAGAGAAAAGGAGAGACGGGGAAACGGAGCAGCCACGCTAGTTCACCATGGCGATGTTAATCAACAACGAATTCATCCTTGGTTTCTGGGACTCAAGTGTCAACCGACTGGT
The DNA here is from genome assembly GCA_016801125.1 of Novumbra hubbsi. NCBI lineage: Eukaryota > Metazoa > Chordata > Actinopteri > Esociformes > Umbridae > Novumbra > Novumbra hubbsi. The sequence goes on from JACXGK010003677.1 coordinate 7,936, forward strand.
GTGGCTCCAGGAAAAAAAGAAATTTAAGAGACAAAAATGCGTCCACCATTTCTTCCCGTTTTCACCTGGTTGCTCGGCTTGGTCTTTGGGTTTCCAGTTTCCATCACAACTGCTTGTGTGTGTGTGTGTGTGTGTGTGGGAGGATGAGTGGGCAACAACCATAGCGGCTCTCCAAGGCTACAGCCTCAGTGAAGAAGAGGAAGAGGAGGAAAGCACTCGGTTTGCTAGGAACAATACGTGCCATTCTACCCTGACAGACACGATGAGGGTCGCCCACTCAATACTCTGATCCTGTGAAACAACTTACTGAAAGAAAAGATGGAAAAAATGCATTTTAAAAAGATACTGTGCTCTACTAACAGGAATGGATCTGAAGTAGTTAAAAGGGGGGAAGGGGAGGGGCTATCAGGGTCTGGGGGGAGGGACCGACAGAAAGAGACTCGAAAAATGTATTGGTCCATTTTAGAACAATGTATTGTATACATTGATGCAATATTTACGCAATGTCTGTACTGCCCATAAGGCCACTGAATTGAACTGACAGGCAGACGGGCACAGACAGAAGAGACGGACACAAAAAAACAACCAGGACAAAGACTGACCAAGAGGGAGAAACACAAAGACTGACCCAAACAGACAGAGAGAAACACAAAGACTGCCGGAAAAATACAATATCAATAGCAGTACTCTATATTTCGCAAATTTACATGTTGATTTTCAACAACAACAACAACCAAAAACCCTGTTTACTTCACACTGGGTCCCACAAGACCAGGACAAGAATAGGAAATCTTTCCAAACCCCATCCACACCGTCAGGGCACACTAGAACTGAAGTATCCTTGACAACCAACCCAGTTCATGAACACACTAAACGGGAAACAGTGGAAATAATGCACCCTGCTAACAGTAGCCCAGAAAACAGCAGCGTTAACCTTAAACCCTTGTTAAAGCAACGAGTGACTACGCCTGGCCCTAAGCGTCCATTACGACGGGTCTAGAACTTCCAGAGCTGTGATGTCGGATACAGCGACCCATCCTGTCCTAGCGGTCAGGATGACCTGAAACAAATGAAACCAAAACGGGCAAACGGCATATGAGAACGGAAACTATCGCAGCCTTTCCTTTCCTGCCATGGTAAACATTTGTCTAATCAACCCAAAACACCCCCAGCAGATTTTTAACGAATCTAAGACACACACAGAGAGACACACAGATGTGTGATGTTGAGGTTTTACTGCTGAACTAACCCGCATGCAATGTGACGTTGAGGTTTTACTGCTGTCTGGACAGAAGAGAGGAGCGCTCCACTTGGGTGAGGTCAAATGGCGTTCTAGACACCTCTAGCCATATTATAATGGACCACAAGACTCCTAAAGGTCAACCACAACCATTCCATTGCTTGACTCGGCCCTGAAGGCCTGAGATATGGTCAGAGAGAGCGTGACCAGTAACAAACCACGGGACAGCGTGTTATAAATACCCCCATACAGGGCTTTGATACAGCGGCAGGACACAACCAGCCTCATTCCACAGTACGCTTGGTGTGACACAGGAAGTACAGAGTGCTAGGAGACGTAGGGCAGTGATACGTCTTAGGAAACCGGTATGTTTCCACGGAACCTCTTTCCGGATTCGGAATGCCCATTTCAGAAATGTCACAATTCTCCCGTGCATTTCGGTTTCAGGTATACAAAGGCATAAAATGTAACACTTCAGTGCTTAGGGCAAACAGTGTTTTTAAAGACATTAATAATGAAAGTTTAGTCGTTACGGATACAGAAAAAATTTATCATACTCTAATTGTAACTGAACATCGCCAACACTACGTTACTGATGCGCTAAAAAGATTTTGGGAAAAACCTACAAACAATGTTGGTAGACACATTATTTGTGATCTTCTGTAGACAGTGCGAAGGCCTGGCTTCGGCAAATGCAGTATGAGACCTAGTCATGGAGAAGTGTGGACATTCTGAGGGGACACTAGCAGTCACTGTCACACAACAGTAGACATCACATCCTCTCTATTGTGAGTTTGTTTCCTGTGGGGTTCCAGTGCAGATGCATCCCCCATGACGCAGAAGCATTACAACACACGTACACACAATTCATTACAAGTAAGCGGGCCAATCCTTTGTTTTCGTCAAATGAAAACATCGTATCGGAGTAACCAAGACAAACGCCGGCCACACCGGTATGTACAAGTCACAGTGAATCAAGAGGAACTTTTCATTTGAATGAGGGGTTATATTTACACTTGGCCAGGACAACCTGATTTTTGTTATGAAGGTCATTCCTCGACCTCCTCTAGTCAGAGACATTTGTCATCTTAGATATACGTTTTCCAAAGCACATCCAAAAGCTTTTCTGGTCCTTATCTGCTCGTTCAACCAGGATGTCTAGAATGCAACCTTTCTGCGCCATGATAGAGCGCTCTACCTCGAGTGAGTTCGAAGGCACCAAAGCTCCCAGAAGGAGTCGCTAGTGTGACGAGGCGAGGAAACCACCCTAATTGTTAACCTCCCAAGCCCGTATTCTGGAGTGCTGTTTTATTGGCTATTGCTCAGTGTCAACAAGATCTCAGTGCTCAGAAACATCTCATCGCTGGGAAATCCGAGAGTGCATCAGACTGGTGGTGAACAAAGGCTGTGGCTGGGACTGACAGAACAGACAACTTCAAAAAAAGCCACAAACGCTAACAGACAAGACTGATATAACTAGGAGTATAAACACCCACACCCACACACCAAGTAGACTTGACAGGGACAACTGATTAAAGATTAGATAAACACAAACGTTACAGTCTGTCACTGACTGTACTAAAATAAACCGCAAGGAGCTGAATCACACACATCACACAAAGGGTCCCATTAGGAAAGGGGTTCTTTCAAGACAGGGTCACACACACACACACACACACACATTTCATACGGCCACATGGTACAGGTTAATGATTGGGAGACCGATAGACATTAACAAGTCCCTTAGGTCAACAGGAGGGGAAGGAAGTACCAGCCAGGTAAATGACCTGCCCAAGTGGGAAAATGTACAGGTCAGGTAAACCATCTAGACACACACACACACACACATACACACACAAACACACGCGCACACACACGGTATTATAAACTAGCCCTAAAAGGAACATCCGTTCGGCCGTGAAAGGACTGGAAGAGGAAAGGCTAGGAAAGTTTTCAATGCTATTGTCAAACCAACAAGGTCTAGGATCTGGCTCAGAACCTTTCAATCAAAAACAACATGTGTGGTATCTGCTTACATGGCAAGCGGGAGGAACACCCAGCTAAAATCGGAATCAGCTTTATTACCAAGTAGGTTTACACATACAAGGAATTTGCTTTGGTGCTATGGAGCAACCCCAGAGTGCAGGAAAAGAACTCTAAACAGTGCGAGCAGAGTCAGTCCAAATGGCACAGAGTAATATCTAATAACCCCCAAAGAAATGAGGCCACACACTGTATAACTATAACAGGTTTTCCCCTCCCATCCTACTAAGCAACCTCCTCAAAGGTCAGCTGGTACTGAAGCTCAGTTTACTGACCCAAACCAACCCACCAAAACCTCACCCAGCACAGCCAACAGGCTGGACCAACCAACAACAAAACAGCAAGACCAAGGCAGACCTCTGAGATATTTTCAGACATTGAAATTAGAAGAGGGAGACACAAAAGTGGGTGGAGAAACAGAGAAGGTGGAGGGTTGTGTGTGTGTGTGTGTGTGTTTCCAGCTCTTTAAGAGGGTTAGGGAGCACAGGTTATCAACCTTGTTATCAAACAGTAACAGACAAGAGAAAAGACTAGATTCCACAGTAACGGACCACACACACACACACACACACACACAACAAGTCCTAATTTAAACACATAAACCGCTTCTACTAGTATAATGAGTATTGCTGTTGTTTCTAACTTTATATCATTGTGAATTGGATGCCTTTCAGGCATAGGCTTGGCCGGCATTCAGTTTGGATTCACATTACCACAGGCCATGAGAACAGCACCTTTTAAAGGGGTCTTGGGGACCTTCAAAAGCGACATTAATCTCAGACAGTTTGACTAGTAGGTCTCTTGAAGACCTCCAAGGCTCTTTCCTACCCCATCTCTACATCCTTACTCCCTCAAGGCTTGCCTTCTCTCTAATTCAAATTGCGTTGTTGGCAGGAAAAACATGGCCAAAGCTTAATGTAATAACATTCAGCAATATATATGGATTAAATAAGATAATGAAATGCATAGCAAAAGAAGAATAGCTGTGAATACAAATAAAACTAAATAGACAAAATAACTGGGAAACCTAACCATAACAGAATCAAATAGTTTATCATTATTATTATCACAATTTCTGCAAACTACAACAACAAAATATAACAACTATCTTGTCTACTGCCATGACCATCACTTATAAGTCAGTACATTTACCTACTAAAACCATCTCTAAAGTCAGTTCATCTACCTACTAAAACCATCACTAAAGTCAGTTCATCTACCTACTAAAACCATCACTAAAGTCAGTTCATCTACCTACTAAAACCATCACTAAAGTCAGTTCATCTACCTACTAAAACCATCTCTAAAGTGAGTTCATCTACCTACTAAAACCATCTCTAAAGTGAGTTCATCTACCTACTAAAACCATCTCTAAAGTGAGTTCATCTACCTACTAAAACCATCTCTACAGTCAGTTCATCTACCTACTAAAACCATCTCTAAAGTCAGTTCATCTACCTACTAAAACCATCTCTAAAGTCAGTTCATCTACCTACTAAAACCATCTCTAAAGTCAGTTCATCTACCAACTAAAACCATCTCTAAAGTCAGTTGTCATTTCTTATGGATACTGGTGTAGTCTCATCCTCCCTCCCTCCCTCTCTCACGCTCTATAAAATCTCCCCTCACTCGCAGCTCACTCCCTTCACTCCCGGCTCACTCCCCTCACTCTCTAAAGCGGAAGGCTGGATCACTCCTCTGCAGCTATTGTACCACTTCCTCAGAAGGGCACATTCAGCTGTTCAAGAACAAAACATGGATTCATGGAGGTACCAGCCAGTCGGTTCACTTTTTCCTATTCTGATTTAATCATAGCTGCTCTGATGAAAGCAAACAATGGCAAATTATTACTGACAGGTTTTTGTTCCCAGGTTCAGTACTGGAAAGAGAGACTGAAATACATAAAAATGCTTCCCCGAAATGAAGTCATTTAAGTTTTTTAAATGCACGCACAAACAGGAACACACACACACAAAAAAAAAGTATAATCAATGCCAATCAAACGCAGATCAAGACTCCAAAACTTCTCCTTTGTTCTCAGTGAGGAACTCCAGAAACAGAGACAATAACACTGTGGCTGCTTCATTATTTAACCTCCTGTCTCTCTCACACACATGCTATTCCTCCCTGTCAGCACGTCCTCCCCGCTCTCCTCCTACCCTCTATACCTCCTTTCCATCTCTTCAGTCTCTCACTATTCCTCCTCTCTTTCAATGTGTGCCTCCCCT
>JACXGK010003677.1:13546-43409 GCA_016801125.1 Novumbra hubbsi
GGGGGGGATTTTACAGGTCCTAAGTTCACAGGAAATACTTTAGCTCTACTCCTTTCCCGAGCCTCCTTAAGACACGTCAGTACTGCAGTGGTCGATTCAATTCCCTGCTCCTCAAACCTCCTGTCACGGGAGAGAAGGAGGCACGGAGGGACCTCATGTGCCCGGCCCTTCGGCACATTGACAGGTCCTCATCTCCCGTGTGTGTGTGTGTCCTGGGTGGAAGCTGAGGCAACATGTCCCCCCTCCTTATTAGCAACAGAAGGTTAGAGTAGTAGGAGGCGAGGTCCAGCCAAAGGCCACGCGTCTGAGCCAGAGGAGTCAATCATCACTGAGGACTCCGTCCCAAATGGCAGCATCGTTCCCTGTGAAGTGCACTACTTTCAACCACACTCGCGGTGCCTATAATGGAGAACAGGGAGACGTTCCGGAGGCAATTACCGGGACCACCAGAACAGTTGTCCCGTTTCCCACGACGGAGACTACATGCCAGATGGCGCCCTCCTCTCTAGTCAGAAGTAATAAACTATATAGGGAATAGGGTGCCGTTTGGGGTGCGATGGGACAGACACTTTTCCATTTATCAGACAGAAGAGAGCATGATGGGAGAAGTGAGGTAATGTCTTTAACTAAATACACACCTGGGCTGAGAAGATTGACTCCCTGGACTGGATGCATTGGAAAACCGTGTGTGTGTGTGTGCGTGCGTACGTTTGCGTGTGTATGTACGTGTGCGTGTGTATGCGTATGTGTGCGTGTGTATGTGTATGTGTGCGTTTGTATGTGCGTGCGTCTGTGCGTATCAGGGTTTCCACTAGTAGACAAATGAAAAGCCGCATACAAGCATCACCCGGAGTTCACAGGTTCACAGAAAAAAGATGTGGAAAAAGGCTTCCCTCTCTGTAGTATGTAACGGATCAGGTCAGACCGCCCAAACCCATGAACAATCCACACGGGCTTAGAATAACCTCTGGTCGTCCTTGCCCACAAACACACACAGCTCATAAAACGTAACGACTCCTAGGAAGCCCATTCAGACACATGACTCCTTCTCCCTCCCTCCCAACAACAGGAACAGCAGAGGTATCTACAGAACGGCCCAGTCAGCACACACAATAAACTACTTAGAATTACAAGGTCTTACGGGTACATATACACATCGTTTGGAACAGAACCCGCTTCGCCTGGCCGACACGGTGACAGAACTACAATATGGATCCAAACCCTGACTAACACACACACACACAGTTTTAAACCTCTGACCCTATTAACCTCACTGTAATGCTGAAAAATAACCCTAACATTAAAGGGGATATTTAGGGATTTTAAGATTTAAAGGTAATTTCCATTTTTTTTACTATTTTTACTATTCCCTATTCTAAACAAACCTCAATCAAAACCTGAGAGAATTTATTTCTTCAAGATAAATGCAAGTGGATGCCACTGATTGATTGATTCAAAGGGAATTATTTGATTACATAAAAGGCTAAGCTGACAGTGGCAACAAATCAGTCATGGTGACTGGAGAAATTAGTCACGGCAACAACCAATTTGTCATGGCAACACGGATTGCAGACAAGTGCAAGTTCAAAGGCTGTGAGAACCCAGGCACTTAGGACTGACTGACTCCAAAACAAAAAGATGGGGCAGAGAGCAAAGGCTGTGTGACTGACAGGTTACCTGCTTGGTGCCTCTGTAAATAGAACATATTGAGGAGAAATAGTCAGTTTAAGGCATCAGGCGGTTAAATCAACGGTTTGCCTGAGGCTCCATATCTTCCTCTGGTAGGGCCAAATGAATTATTTCTAGTCATGCAGCCAATCCGGTCCAACAACGTTTTTTCTGTTTACAAACAACATCAATTTTGGGGCCCACACTGCTCAAGAGAAAATTATGACGTGAAGGTGACAATTCCCCTTACGTCTGCAACAAAAAATGTCTCTCGCCTAAAGTAATCACACCCAGAGGCTATTTCATACCATACCCAGCGCAACTGAAACCCAGCGCACTGCGAACGCAAAGAAAACGCTTTTCTGCTCTTGTGGAATGACACTGTCCAAGCCACTGTAAAGACAGTGGTGAGTCTGAGGTAAATGCAAGCTAGAATCTAATCAACGCATCATTGAAATGAGCCGACACAAAGTGTGGCAAATGAACGTTCAGCACGCAGCTTGCATTGGCTGTCATACACACGTTTGATCATCAACAGATAGCGGCTAAATGACTTGCCAGTTCACTATAGACAAAGGTCAATATGTGACAGGGGAGCGATATGTGGAGGCACTGCACAACAACTTCACACAGGTCCGACAACGCGCCCCTGCAAAGCCAACCTCTGGGGGCGGGGGGAGGGGGGTTGATCCAAAATGGGGCACACGTTACCTCGGGCATCGACCTCTCGAGCCCCACCATCTACAAGTTTACACAAGAACATTCTTTTGCCTTCCTGTCTTTTAGTCTTCTTCGTTCCCTCTCAGAAAATGTTGCTCAATGTAAAAAGTATGTTACTTGATTCCCAACAATTAAACTTTTCTGATTCTGTTCGTGGCGCTGTGAGGACATGTCACGCAGACATCGCGTTTAGTGTGCAGTCGACAAAGGAAAACCCATGTGACATGTCCCCCCATAGACACTACTGAGAAAGACACACACGTGTCAACAAGTCGCGCTAATCTGAATACAACTGTTGTGGTGTTAAAAATGCTCCAATTAGCAAGTGTTTTGATATTTACTCATTGAAAAATATCAGCGGAGAAACCTGCGTCTGGTCTCTCTACACAAACTATCCTTCCTCTCTCCCTGGGTCTCAACTCGAGACTTAAACAGCTGTGGTCCAAGACCACGAGGGAGGGTCCAAGACCACGAGGGAGGGTCCAAGACCACGAGGGAGGGTCCAAGACCACGAGGGAGGGTCCAAGACCACGAGGGAGGGTCCCAGACGAGGGCGGAGGGTCCAAGAGCACAGGGGAGGGTCCCAGACGAGGGGGGAGGGAGGCTTACACTGCCCCGGAATTTATTTGGATTGTTTTCAGAACGACAGCACAACAGACAATCTCCATAGCTTCATCCCTAACCCACAGCATGGGTCTTCAACTGCAAAAATGCTTTCATCCTCTCCGAGGAGAACAGGCTAACAGACTAACACCTCTCCACCTCACCCTCTCCTTCACCCCCGTTTTTCTATATCCGTCTCTCTCCGTCTCAGTCACCCCCCCCCACCTCCGTCCATTAGCACCACTTAATGAACAGTAAACATCCCAACGGAGATCAACTCAACAATTACCTTGAGACGTCCCACACTTCACCGCATTGTATGAAAAAGGGTAATCTTTTGTGATACCAAGAGCTTTTCTCTCAGAGAGAGCATACCGCCTAACGCAAAGAAACAGGCCTCCTTTTTGGGCATGAACCCACTGAAATGTGTGGCAATTGGGAAATGCGTGCAGACACTGCAGAAAAGAAGCAACGGTGTTGTTAATTTCAGTCTTCGGAAACCATTAGACAGGCAACGCTCAAAACAACCACAACGCCATGGCAACGCAGACGGTTGTCACGGACAACCATTGAAATCCAGTGCTCCGTTCGTTGGCAAAAACTGAGCGAGCTAGGACAACCAGAGGACTGAAAGTCACCAAAGGTAACACAAAACATTTTGTGGAGTCAGAAAGAGTCATCTCTGCAGAAGTTTCAAGAGTGTTTAATTAAAGAGTTAAAAAAGCAGATTAAAAAAGCTTGACTAATTAGCAGCAACATATGTTCAAATTTCTGTTATACAACTTCACCTTGCTCCAGCTGTCCCTCGGGGAAGTAACAACCTGGTCAGGTGGGGTCAAGCTTTGGGTTCCTCATGTCCACGTCAGCGGTCAGACAATTAAATATAGTTTGGTAGTTATGTCATACACAGGCAAATATTGAACGCTGTACAGTGTTGCTGTGTTAGGGCCTAACACATTCTCTCTCTACACACACACACACACACACACACACAGACACACACAATACTGTATATATAAAGAACCCTGGGTTCTAGAAGCCTTGGTACAAACTAACACGGTTGCGGTACTCTGTTATACAACACAACCATCCACCACCTCCACAAGCCAACACACACACACACACACACACACACAATCCATTCCTCTAGCCCCCATGGCTGTGTTAGCTAATCGCAGGCAGAGGTGTTCAGCTAAACACCAGTGTTCTAGCACCGCGCTCAACAAGATTAGGGCTTCTCTCACAGATGAAGTATTCCACAGGAAGCATCCCAAATGCCAGCCTATTGCAAACACAGTGCCCTACCCAAGAGGAAACAAAGTGCACTTAAGAGACCAGGATACGATTTGGAAAGCAGGCATTCTGCCGACAACCCTTCCGCTTATGGGAAATGTGCTTTTATTCCTCTGTTGTCAAAAGTTGCAATGTGGTGGCGATATATCAACTCAGACAGACGACATATTACACATATGGTAAGAAAGACATTCGCACACAAACGCAACAGGAAATAAGGTGCCATTTGAGACAAAGTTATTGGAGTCCTGTAGTTATTTGGATGATATACACAAGAGGCAGAGAAGGAGAGTCAAATACATATTCGTATTAACTCCTCCTGAAGCCCTCCTGATTTCCCGGAGGACACACCTCTGCTCCAATGGTCGGCCAGAGTCTGTAAAGTACAGACCGTCCCTTCCTTCATTAAAACAACTCGGTTCCTGCCTCTTAAAGGGAACAGTTCTAAACTGGGCACAGAAATGTTCATTAGACAGCAATGTAAGGGAGAGAGGGAGAGTAGGGGGGAGGAAGGGTGTGAGTGAGGGATGGGTGAGTGAGTTTTTTTCAAAAGACAAAACTCATCTTAGATGGGATCTAAAATCTTGGATCTATAACCTTCCTGCAGCTGTCTGTGTGTGTGTGTGTGTGTGTGTGTGCGTTCCAGGCCTAATGGCAGTGTGTTGTGGTTGTTGTCACGGTGCCACCGGCAGAGATCAAAGCAGGAACTCGGTAGAATGGCCGTCGATAGAGCGTTTAAGCACTCGAGGGTGTGCAGGGACGAGCCTCTCCAGCTGAGTGATTGGGTAATGAGGTAGAAAGTGACGCAAGGAGAGGGCGGGGTGATCACATTCTAATGGTGCAGAGTCTGACTGGTCCTAGAAGCGGATTGGTTGAGCCACAGCCAGGACAGAAATATTAAAAGTTTGACGTATCAGAGACAACCTTTGTTTTACACAACACGCATCAACATCAACAACTTCTCAGAATGAAGAACGGAGTGAAGCGGTCACACGGTGAGGGAAAAGTTACCTTTTTCCGAGCAATATCAAAGACGACATGAGGCACTAGATCATTTTGTCAAGCTGGCAGATACAGCTGGAGATGCCACCTTCTTAGGTAACTTTTAATAGAGCCCTCCTGTGTCGAGGCCACTGTGTGGGAAGTATTTAAAGTATCTGATCCTTGCCAGCGCATAGCGCCCGATAGTGACGGCCACAGTCCTGAGTGGCACATCGCCAACACGCCAGTGTAAACTCAAACACGATGGAAACGATTATGCCTTTAAGATTTTATTCTCTCACTCGTAAAGCAAACAAGTCCTTTAGCCACAAGCGCTAAGAGGGAGGGAGAAACACAGTGAAGGAAGGATGAAACGGAGGACGAGAGGAAAGATCAGAGAAATGGAAAGGTAAAGAAAGAAGGGAAGAACCGAGAGAGATGAAGGGGACCAAGAGGGTAAAAGACTGAAAAAGAACGGACAGAAAAAAGAAAGAGGGGGAAGAATGAGTGAAAATTGATCAACAGGTGTGAAGGAAGTAGAAGGAGTCTTTTGTAAAGCAAAAGGTCACAACATCTTTTTCCTTCACATTATTTTATAATTATTTCTGGTTCCCTGCAGAGGATAGGAAATGTGGTAATGGTTTTCAAACAACTCTATTCACGAAAGTGCAGCGATTGTAAAGCTAATAAGTTGAACGGATTTCGAACAAATTGGCCATTAGTTCAGATACGGTTGAAATAGAATAATGTCAAACCGAAAACGTGCCCGCAGACAATGTTGGAATGATCATAAACCCGTTCATGAACACAGAAAGCCAAACCCCAGTCAGAAACCCGGGTGTGAGAGTGGGCTATGGGATCGGTTTCTGTGTTCCACTTGAGCTTGGGTCAGAACCAGATGAGGTCGTCTATTGTGTAAACGGTTTTCTCACAGGGCATCACATTCCACAGATAGCCTGGCTGCAGGTTCCCGGGCACAGACCACGACACCGTCAGTGCCCGTGTAGGACGACTGGAGATTATCAGGCCGGTGAACTTAATCCAGGGTTATAAAGTGAAACAGCGAAAGGTAGGCCACATTCAAAGGGCCCAAACCGAACAGTGGGGGTCTACCGAAAACATTTTGGGTTCTGGAGTGGGTAATGTTCACATAGAAACACCTAGAATGTCCATATTACAAGGTGGCGCAGACGTGTGTGGGTCCCTCGCCACCACAAAGGTCTGCAGCGCCACTACGTAACCAGTCTCAGAGCAATTGGATTCCTCTTTGAAAACACAGAGGCAGAAAAGTGTGCAAGACTCCAAGTTGTTATACACATCGACATAAACGTAACTGCATGGTAAATGTGGACATTAATTTGCGCTAGCAAGCTGTGTGCGCCACAGTTAGTTGGGCATGTGTGTTGTAGCAGAAGCAGTATCTCAGCGTTGCCTAGTGACTAGTCAAGAAGCCCTAGGAAAAAAACATCTGCAGAGATGTCAAAAACCGGACTAATCCATAGGTTACATGGTTTTTACCTTTTGTTACGCCCCCGACTCTATGTCTGTCTGTCTAACATACACACACATACATACCTATAGAATGATTAAAAAAATAACTAAGTGCCAGGCCAGTGTGAAACACACTCCAGGTATAAAGTATACCAAACAGGGGTGAACAGGTTTTTTTCAATACCTGTCAGGCCACTGTTAACACACTCCAGTAAAAGAGTACACAAAACAGGGCTGCACAGGTTTGTTTTTTCTAACTGCCAGGGCAGTGTTAACACACTCCAGTTATAGAGTATACCGAACAGGGAGAACCGTTTTGTTTTTTCTAACTGCTTTACCAGTGTTTACACACTCCAGTCATAGAGCACGAAACACTGATGAACAAATTTGTTTTAATTAACAGCCAGGCCAGTGTTAACCCACTCAAGTCATAGAATACAGCAAACAGCGGAGAACAGTGATATTTATGAGAAAAACGCACCTGTTTCAGTAATGGGAGTCGTGACTGAAATTGTTCTCTGAAGTACAACACAGACAGACCGATTCAAAAACTAATTCTAAAAAAGAAATAAAGACTTACTAGAATAATTTAATTATAGTATACAAGCAATATAATAATAATATAAACAAATATATTTTGTTTATATTTTAATATTTAAATACTGCATTAATCTATTAATTAGCTATATCTGTTCACACTTCCTACATTGCTGGAAATGGCAGCTGCAGATGTTCTAAAAAAGCAACCTCTGAGCCCTCCTCAACACGCCCCCTTTCTCAATTCGAACACACCCACTCAGGAAGTGTTGTGGAGGTCAGCCAGGAGCTACTGCTGCCATCGATGGATCATGAATCAAACGCCAGTGGGCACGGCTTACAGGAACGCCCCTTGCTTGGCAGATACTTGGAAACCTCCTCGGAAATCAGTGATCCATCTGAACTGGTTCTGATTTACCAGACAGTCTGGTAAAGATTATTCTCTGAAGCTGACTGAGGAATGGTGCTAAAACTGTAATAAACCTTTGGCACAGCAGAAGATCTAGTCTTGAGCCAGATTGCCCCACAGGGCTTTACAAAGCCAAAAGGGTCTGAATCTGAAGAACCTTTTAAAAAAAAAAAAAACTCAATTTTATTGTACAAACTCACTGAATGCATTTCTTTAGACAAAACTCAAATCAGGCGATAAGATACCCATTTGTTATCTGAAAAATGAACTATGGCTATTGGTGATGTTGCTTCACGCATAGTCTTATTCGTCCATATACAACCAGCTGCACTGCCAGGGAAACAAAAGAAGATAATTATCATTTGGGTCGGCCGCGTGCAGCTCTGTGGGGCATTCTGTTCGGAGCAAAACTCCAACCGACAGAACGCAAAGAAACAGTCAATTACAGTTCATGCAGTCCTAATGTATCCATTTACAGATGAAGGCAGTGACTCTGCAACCCTGCTTGAAGAGAGGGAAGCAGAAACTACGCTCTTCAAACAGACAAGTCGTTTTACACGGCATGCATTCGGTCTCTTCTGTTTATGATTGTGATGTGCGACGGAGGAGACTCGGGGAAGACGAGTCTTTCATCGAGTCAGTCAAGTTGTCTACCTGATAGATGGCAGCTTTGCGATACATACAGAGCTACGATCCCCTGTTAGAACTGAGCTAACAGATAGTAGTTTAGAAAGGAATATTTTCCAATTAACAAAAATAACTAATCTAGGCCAGTGGTTCCCAACAGCACAAATGTTTCTTTAGCCCTGGACAAGCACACCCAATTCAACTCAATGAGAGCCTGAAAATTTGTTCACCAGTTCAATCAGCTGTGCTTGGCTTGGGCTACGGTAAAAATGCAGACTGTTGTGGATACTCTAAGATGGGATTTGGGGAACCACTGATCTAGGTCAAGTTGAGAACCACTAAAATTATGTGTTTAAGCGTTGGGCTGAAACTAAAACGTGTAAAGATGTGGGCTAAACACAGCACAAGAAAAAGCCAGAAGTCAAGTCAAAAAGGTTTCCAGACTCAGCTAAAGCATGTAGATCAAAAAATGACAGCTGACTATTTTGAAGTCTAGTTTTGCTCGTGTGAACTTCCGGAGGTAATAGCGCCTCCAAAGAGATTTTCAGCACATCCACAGTGTTCAGCCTGACCTCACGGTGAGGAAGAAAAACTGTTCGCTCTTCACACATTTTTCTTCATGAATCAAACTCCTCTGAATTCTGTTGTTGTGGACAGTGTATCTCGAGACGTGGCCTACAGAACCATCGCATCGCCACATGACTTCCTGATGTGGTCACTGGGCTGACCGACAAAGCGAGGAGGATTTTGAAACAGCCCCACTGGCGCTGCAAGTGCATTCTTTATTGTGAGGGTGCTAGCGACCACGTACAGTCAGAGAGCTGGCATCTCAGCGAAACCAGTGCCCGTGATGATGTAAAGCTGACTGACTCAACGGATCGCACAGCTCAATCGATGTTGGTCTTAGAAGAGGACAGGATTCAGATCATTGGGATATTGGGAAGCGCAGTCGGTGGAGGAAGATCCTCGATGAGCCTCGCACAGACTCTTGTTGATCCTATTTATGAAGCTGCGGAGGAAGAATCCTTGCAAGATGAATGAAGTACAAAGACCTTACTAAGACTTGAGAACACTGAGAAACTCAGAGTTGCCAGACAGAAAAAAATCAAAATAAACTTCAAAAATACAATGTGAATGACATAAACATCTCCAAAACAAACCCCAACATTTTTTTTTTGTTTTGTAACCATCTTGGGTCAAGAGATTAAAAGCAACAGAAGGACTGGAGCAGGGCGTGTCTCTGCCAGGCAGTGTCAGTCCAACCACAACATCTGTCATGCAATTACATAACAAGGTGTCTGGCTGGAAAACCTAATACAACATGATATAATAATAACACTTTTCACAATCGTGGAATTACCAGTTTACCAGCTTACGACATCAGAGAAGAGCCAATCATGTGACAGGCAACCGCGCGCACACATTTGAAGCCTAAGCGAGCCTCCATTTGCTTTCCTTGGTGAGGTTACTGCCGAACTCGTATAAAGCCCTGCCTGGTCATTAACATTTGAGACAAAACCACCTCAGCAGATTGTTAGTGAGTAAAAAGAGGTTGACAAATTAGGAGGCTGCTGATTGGAACACAGGGAGACGTCGTTGCGGCTGAGCTCAAAGCTCCACCCACACGTCTGGTTTCTAGACGCCCCGAGTGAGTCGTCGGTGCATGAACTCCAGGTTGGCGTTGCGGCAACACTCCGCTCGTGCCGAAGCGTCCACCCCTCGCTCGCTCCCGACAACAGCCCCTCGGACCCGGGCCATGGAAAGGGGGACGGGGGGCGTATTCAGCCAGATTACAGGGTGAGTCGAGAGAGCACTTACATGGCTAATGCCCAGCCTTGGGAAGCACCACTGCAGATACCAGCCCAATTAGGTTGGTGTTTTAACTTTCCACCGATATCAACTCACTGCCCTTGTCTACTGTGAAATTCCTGCATTCAGAAAAATGCCTTGTATCAGCAGCAGACAGCTTTCTCTGGGACGTTTGCCTCCGGTCAGCACAAAATACATTTAAAAGGGCAAAGCAATAAGAAATGTAGGTGGCTATAAGAAATACATACTTCACTACAAAGCGTTTATCTGAAAACAAATGACTTGACTCGCATTGAGATTACGGTAACCATCGGTTCCATTTATAGATTTACACAGGATCTAATGAAACACAATTACTATGGTATAGAAACCCATGTCAAAAAGGGAACAAAACACCATCATTCACCAAAATCATACACAAAGATGACCCCAAAAAAACAATGCCGTTCCAAAATGAGCAATAGCAACTTAACAACACTATGACCAGTTAACAGACTTTCTGATTAACAACCCAACTTGGGAACACTTCCCTGTACCACAGAGACTTTACAGAGGCCACTGATTCAATAAGAACAGGATCGGGATTCTCATCAGGCACACGGCACAGACTTGATAAAATGGCCAATTAAAGGATCCTGTCGAAAAATCTTGTGTGTGTGTGTGTGGGAGGGAAGGGCAACTGGGGCCGGAAGGGATTTGCTGACAGGCTGATAAAACATCAACGCCTCAGATTAAGGCTAAACAGCCTGGGTTGTTGGCGTAACCTTACAGAACTGATATTCGGGAGTCCTGGCCATGTTCTTAAGCCGACATTACGCTGACTTTAGGTCACAGGCTCACGTGAGAGAAGGGGCGAAGAAGCTAGGGAGGCCACACGTAACCTCTCCGAGTGGTGGACGTGAGGTTCCCACAGATGCCCTAATTTCTTTGGCCCGAATTCTGATTTGAACATTCACATAAAGCATTTAAATTGTGTGTGTGTGTGTGTCAACCCACCCAGAGATGCATCTTCAGGGACAGAACTTCTTAAAAACGCCACTCTGTCAAGACTGAAGAGAATGGCTGCATGGTAAATATATACGGCACTGACAATCACTGGCTCGGCTTCCAGCAGGGGTGGGGGGGGGGGGAGAAGGAACTGGAGGTTAGAGGAAAGGGAGGGAATGGTAAAGAGAGAGAGACAGACAAGAGACTGAGTGGGTACGAACGTAAAGGCAAAAGCAAAAACCAGTGAGAGGGAACCGAGGGGGGAGGAGGAAAAAAAGCGAGGGAGTTAGTGAGTCGGGAGTAAAAGCGAGGCAGTGAGACAGGAGTAAAAGCGAGGCAGTGAGAGCGGAATTTGAGGTTCATACCTTGGTTTCAGATCCTCTCAGGGCTTTGCCAGCAAGCAGGGCAAAATAAGGCTTGAAACGGATAATCACAAGCTGGTGCAAAGGAGGCTTGAAATGTCCTCTTTTCCCGCAGACCATGAGAGTGCTGGCCAGATGAAGGCCTCGCCAGATGAAGGCCTCGCCAGAACCACTGGCTTACCCATCAGGCCAACCTACTTACATCTGGGAGGTTGGTATACAAAAATCAATCCCAGCAAGGAAAAGTCTGTGCAGCAAATTAGTCAGTCCGGAGTGAACTCTGATTACATGTTGCCGTTGACACCGCGACACCCAGGGAAAAGTAAGAGTGTAATTTTAGGTCACATCCTGAAGTGACAGAACTGGCACAGTTATTAGGCCCATCTTTAGCCATTCGACTTTTCAAGAAAGAACCAAGGTGACACACACACAATAGCTCTCCTTGCCCTCCCCTTAATCCCCGACTCCCTTTAGAAATGCTAGTTTACTCAGTCACTCTACATGTGAAAAGGCTTGATAATTCCACCGCTGCCAATCACTCAACTAGCCTACCCCCCACCCCTACACCTCATCCATCTACCACTCTTCCTTTCGGACTTCAACTCCCTTCCTTTACCCACACTCTTAACTAGAACTCTCCCCTCTGTCTCATTATCTCCTCCCTCGTCTCAATCTCTCTCTCTCCCCCCTCCATTCCTTCTCTAACTAAGCTGTTGTACAACATGTACACATCCACCTACACATTCTCCCTGAGTAGTCCACTCCACAGTGAGACTGCCACAGTCAGTGAGTGCCTGCCGACTGGAGTTCCAAACAGCACTTCGGACAGCACAATCTAGGGGACGGGGTGTATAGAGCAGGGCAGGAAATGTAGGGAGCGAGGGTGTCATTTGGGATTCCTCTCTAATCCTGGAAGCCTTGACGTTATCAGACTCACGGCAGAAGAGATGTTCACTTGCAAATGCGCTTGACACAAGGAAGCAGACTGTCAGACAAGCAGCCAAAAGATATCTGGTGTATCTATCTATCTATCTACTTTACTCGCGATAAAACCAGACCAATACACAGATTAACCCATATACAAATAGGCTCTGGTTATTAAATTAGTTTAAAGGCTGTAATATAGAATGTGCAAGTGTGTGTGTGTACCTTATTGTGAGTTAGCGCCATCGCGAGTTAACGCCATTGGGTGTGTGTGTGTGTGTGTGTGTGTGTGTGTGTGTGTATTTACACCCCGGCATCTGACTGTGCACCATAGGTGGATGGACAAGCAGTACCACAGAGGGACGTCTGACAACAGTTATGATGGTGGGCTGAAGTGATCCCCTCACCTCCACACAAAACATACATTTTCCCAATCTCCTGCAAAACACGATGACAGCCTTCAAAAGAAGGTGGCTTTCCTCCCTGGTGATACTTAAGCATGATTATTTCATAGGCATGTGTGGGAATCTGAGCAGAAAAGATGCTTCTGTACCCTTTAGAATCCTACTGCTGCTGTCCACAGTTACATAATCAATGACGACAAGTGAGGAAGGTCCAGGGGCGGTTAAATACAATGAAGCTGGTTGAGAGAACGCAAAGAGTGTGCAAAGATGTAATCAAGGCAAAGGGTGGCTACATCAAATAATCTAGAGTAAGCATTGCATTTTGATCTGTTTAACTCTTGTTTGGTTAATACATGATTCCAAACGGGCAATTTCATAGTTTTCACTAGAATTACACAAAAATAGTAAAAATAAAGAAATGTATCTGAACAATTTATTGTACTTTTTGCACGTGGTAATATTCGGAAGAGGGAATAGAATGTTATGGTTTATATAACTTTTCAATCAATGTTTTTTGTTTGGCATACCTGTGTATTCACTTCATTTTGTATAAACATATACTTAGCCGAGGTCACATAAATCAATCAAATGCACTGCATTTTTGACTAACTACTTAAAAGCTTCTTTCATACATTTCAGAATATTTTACTTAGTACTGGTATCCAATAATTAGAACAAACTTTATTTTCATTTCCTGTAGATGTAATACAAAATAAGACTGTTCAAACCATCATACCTATGAATATGACCAAGTTACAAACATTATAGAATGTATGGCAGGAACTACAAAAAAATATGTATGCATGCATGCATGTATGTAGGTAGGTAGATTTTCTATAAATGACTAACCATTGCGTGTGATATTCTGGCCTATTCACTTCTGCATTTCACTGATTTCATAATCTACTTTCCTTTCAAAGACTAGCTCTCAATCACACACTTCTGCTGCATTGCCTTCTCATCTCCACAAAGCACAACACCCACGCAACCCTGCAGAGCCCAGAAAAAGTCATGCAAATGACCAAACACCGTGTCCACCGTCAGTTCATCATTCATCTCCTTCCATAAAATGGAGATTTAAACACTTAACTGACAACCAACAGCCACGCAGGGGAAATATATAAAACGTGTGAAGCAATTAAAAATGGAAGTCGTTCAGCAATGGTGCGGTTCTTGATGTGATTGTGTCACTAAACAGACGTCTTGACATGATTCACTAAACATGTTTGGATGTGACCGTTTTACTAAACAGGTGGGAATATTTCACTAAAGGGACTATGAGAGTTAGGGATGGCATAGGGTTGATAGGTGAGGGTGCCAGGTTATGCTATCGACTGTATGTTACTGGATTAACCATTAGGTCCCAACGAATTGTTTACCTAATCACGGGCTTCCTGTTATTGCCAAATGACAATTTCTCCACATCACTGACTAACAACAATGAGTGAGGTAAACGGGTTTCGGTTGGCAAACATTTAAAAGTGTATGGAACAGACCGCAACTTAAAAAGCACACCCCAACTGATGTCTCTGCGAAAACAAACAACCAACCTGCTAGTTAACGTTATTCAAAAAAGTACAATAACAAACAATAGCGATTTGCCATCCGTGACATATAGACTCCCAAACCAGGAGGATTGCTGCTGGTTTTACGTAGCCAGCACAGCCCCTTGGCTTGTTTAGGTTAAACGATAAATATTTCTGATTATTCATCTGGATTCAATGTGAGATGGCGTGCTTCACAGTGAGTCAAAAGAAATTAAATGTGAAGCACATCACTGCACTCTAGCTTCAATAATCTCCATCGTATTGAGTGCTAACAAAAACAAATGTTTGACAACAGTTAAAATGACAATGATAACGGATACGCATAATGCGCACCCGAAGTACCTTCGGCTTTTTGCTAAACTTTTCACTTCCAAATGAATTTACAAGAGTTTTTCCCAAACTAAAACGTTTGTAAGTAGGTGTCTGTAGCCGACTTTTGATACACTGCTGTAATGTCTTTGTTTCAATTGATGTCGCTTAGCTGAATTACATGTTTCCTGAAAAATAACTGAATATTTTCCCGTTCAGCACAGTCCTCCCTCTAGCCACAGTCAGCGCACGATATAATGCTATAATGCTACTGTATTCTATGAATCAAAGCGTTTCGGAAAACTCACCTTTCTTCGCCCCACCTCCGCCTTTTCAGAAACAGATTCCAAATACCGTATCACACTGTTCGGCCGTAAACACAAAACCGAGTCTTTATTGTTTCACCAACAAAACGTCCAAATAGTATTGCGTTTGCTCCTATCCGTTGTTCCGCTACTCCAGTGTCTCTTTCGCGAATCGCGACTGCTTAACAACTTCGAAGTTCATACAAAAGTTGCAGAAGATCAGCTCCGCCTCGGAACGTCGCGCAGCTGCCGGACTGATGAGGTCACTGCAATCGAATTGTTCGCTGTTCTCGCGATGGACTCAAAGAATTGAATGTAGATTGATCTGCCTTGGAACAGGTTCCGGAGAATGGAGAGTAGAGACGGGTCTGTTGCTCTGGCAACAACAGCCAGCGAGATAAACTGCTACGCAGCAGCAGCATTCGACTCCCACCACATGCAACTGGTTGCGTCTCAGTTTTAATGTCGTTTTAGCAGTATATCAGTCTATTAAACACGTAAAAAACTGCCAGCCCGAATGACCCCAGTCATGATTTTCTATGATTGGGAACCATCCTGTAAGATTATATGTATAGTTCGGTTATTATTGAGGATTTTGTTCTTACAAAATTGTATACGACTGTATGGATTTTTTTGTGGTATTTTCTTATCGAACGTTCATATGAATGAACCCACCAAGACATCCACCAGACCTTACCTTGGAAAGGCAATATTAAAACGCTCCAATATAAAATATATAAAACAGGATTTCCAAATCATTGATAGAAAATCCCTAAAGATTTTGCATGTTAAATAACGTCTATATTAAAATACATTTAGTTTGGAATACTGATGGCCCATCAAATATGGTTACAGACTCATTTCTAATAATATTTCTGAAGGTAGTTAAAATGCATCAAAAAGGTTCAGGAAAACATCAAGGAATATCATTAGGCAGTAAGTGTGACAAGGTTCTCCTCAGGCTGACTGTCTGATCTTGTCTACCCTGTTAAGGGAACCAGAAAGCTTCTGAAAGAAAACAGAAGAGACACACGTGTTCCCGAGTCTTCTTAAAAGCTACAAAACATTCCTTTATGAGGACATATTTGTCAGAACAAAGAAGCTCTAGTTATTACGGCCTCATTTAGCCAGTATTCACGCACCTCCAGTTCTATGAACCAAGTACAGTTTATCTAAAGACAAATTGTAGGAAAAGACTATTACAAATCATGTAGGTCGAGAAATGCTGGGATATTTTGTTACAGCAACATCAACCATACTTCTTCACTCTCTTTGCCCCCCCCCCTCAGCAGTTATCAGTGCTGACTTGACAGATCCCATACAGAATGAGTAGGCGGTGGGTCTGCCTGGTTTCCACTGAGCAGCAGAACAGTTGTTCATTATTCCTAAGTATCCAGCAGGATTACAAAACACTCAGATAAAAACAATGGAAGACCCATTATGTTCATATAGACCTCATCATCCGATCGCTGTTGTTATGGATACTTTTAATGCATGTGTCTGCACAAGTGTGTGTTTGTGTATGCGTACTTTTGCATTTGATCACGATTTAACTGTACAGTACATGTGGAACCAGAAATACCCAGAATAAGTCTTTTTACTTCATCATAGCGGTTAGATTTAGGGTAAACCTTGCAATTTAGGTTCACGTTGGACTTTGTATTAGTTCACGGTTTGGCCTTAGGGTTATGTTCAAACATACATCTTTGGTTATTGCGATTAAGAATATGGTTAGGATTTGAACTGGGCAAGGGTTGAGTGGGTACATTTTTGGTCCACCCTGAAAGGCTTTGTTTGTGGCAGACAACATTCGTCTTGATGGTTTTCTTCATTTTATTTCTTAATTCATTATATTTCATCTTTATGCTCCGGGAGATTGGAATGGATCAATAAAACATCAAGTGCCCCCCCCACCCCCTTAGATCTCCTAAGAGCACGTTTGTTGGGTAATGGATACACAAAGCAGATACACCTAAAAGGCCATCAAGGAATCTGGCAAATGAAGAGCTCAGCAGGACAAGCAACGTGAATTATGGGATCTTGAAGTATGAGAATTAGGAATGTTTTAATGAATCCTCAGATAATGTACATTCTTATTGAAATATCATATTCAGCATATCCTCAAAAGATAGGTGGTTTTATTACAGCGCATAATAGTTGTGTGGATTAGGTTTTAATGACTTGCAAAGACTTTAACCAAAGTCTATTATTGGTTCCCGGGGGATTTACGACTCTAAAATAGCTTATGATTACCAATTAATTATGAAACAATATACGCAATTTTAACGGCCTATTTGGCAGATACACAGGAGTTTATCAGTGACCTCATGTTTAGGAATTCCAATTCTATGGCTGCTTCAGGATACAGTGGAATGGGAAGAATGGCCCCCATTGACTGGGTTCCTCTCAGGAGGCCCCCCAACACTAATAGAAAGAGACGTGAAAAAAACGTCAAGTAGCGTTCACACACACAAGGCTTTTGTTTGTCTCACCACAGGGTGTAACGCAGACTGAGGGCCCAGAGAACAGGCAGCTTTTCATGCGCTTGTCTTACAGTGAACACCACATTTCGTATACAGTGCCCTGTTAAAGAATGTTCTAGTTGCTCACTGTTACAAGTTGTTAGACAATTAACCTACGTCGTAGCAAGACACAAGGATACAGAAGCAAAGGGTTCTTCTAGGTGGTGAAGTGGTCTGAGGACGGGTCTATTCAGCTCACCACGGACTTGGTTCCAGCCTTGACATCACCACCGGATGACTACTGGTAGGGAAACGGCATGGGCCAATCACGTTGGGCACTCCGGGGAAGGAGGCACGTTGCCAAAAGAGACTTCCTGGCATCATCGCTCTTTAGCGTTGCCCCCAGCAGCTCGAGCGACCGAGTGTCCGTCCGAAGGTGATAGAGCATGACCTCACCTACGTTGACCCACGTTGACCCATGATCTTGACAAAATGGGGTTCTAGTGGCCTGGGCTGCTCCGGGCTTGAGTCGTGGGCTTGAGTCAGGCCCACTCCTGTTACAGGAAAGACTCCTCTATTGTTTACCACTATGTCCTTTTTTACAAAGCATGAAATTCCCCAAAAATATGCTTAACATATGCAAAAGTTAAAGATTTGGGGAAATAAGTTTGGAAAGAGAAAATGAATTTTTAAAAAAAGCGTGACAATGAAACTAACAAATTGTCTAAAATAGCCCAAGCTTTTATTTTTTATAATGTTTTATAACCAATGAGGTCAGCTCTGAGAAAGATTGCACCTGAAAAGATCTCATGTGATTTCTTCAAGTGCCAATTAAGTGAAATCTGTTTGGAGCAGTGTGTGTAAATAGCTGTATAGGCTTCTAGTCATGGTATTCGTGATCACCGTGTTAAAAGAGACTGCACTACAAGATTTTATTTGAAGGTTGGTTTATTTAAAAATCTATTGGATGTTGCAATACCAGATGTTTAAATCAATAACCCAAGGACTATCATTGTCTCTAACACAATTTGCTTTGGGCCCTTGGAGCTAGACAAATAAACCCCAGTCATAATAGAGAAAGCCCTCTACAATCGGTTATATTTGAACACGCCTTAAACAGCTGCCCGATGAAAGAGTCCTTGAGTTTCCCAAAACAAATGTTGGAAGAGCAGAGGGAGAATGGAGACTAGGTCATCAATTATTGACGATATTGCTCAGCATTACGTTTCAAGGTTTCAAGCTCGGTTTGCCCTCTGAAATGGGGGCCCAGGGTACGGACCATTTAACAAAACACTTCCCTAATAAAAGAACAAAAACAATAGACATAACAGAGCGTATAAAGAAAAGAAAACAAATCAAAAGGAATAATAAAGACAAAATAGCGACGAATGTAGTAAGTATGAATGAAAATAAGAGTGCAGACATAGATTACAGTGGATCTGCCTGAGAGGCCATGCATGGCCCTTTTAATGGTAGTGATACAATGAGAGCATCTGAATATCATTGTCGCCAATGTCGTCTCCTCGGCTCAGCGCTTTGTCCAAGGGTCACACTACATGCCACTAATAGAAGGTTAACAGAGGATAAAACAGTGGACATTTCCTCAAAATGAAGCCACCGCGTCTCTTAATGTCAAGTGACACTTTTCGTTATTGCGAGAGCAGTTTACAATTCAATTAGCCGCACTGTTAGCAGAAATTGAATGGCAGAGTCCACAGGCTGGAATAAGTAAAAACAAATAGAGAATGTATTTTTAAGTAAACATTGATGAGAAGAGAAAGTACACTGTACACTGGTTGCACTGGCAACACAATTCACATATTTGTTTCTTATACTATAATATTCGTATTGTGATTTGTTGCCTGTAAATCAGGTAAAAGATAATAATCGGGCTTCCGGTGAATCGCAGCTCTAGTGTGTCTGTGTGTGTGTCTGTGTGTTTATCTGTGTGTATTTGTGTGTGTCTGTAAGTGTCTGTGAGTATGGAGGTTCGATTGTCCTAGTGTATCTGTGTGTGTATTTGTGTGTGTCTGTGAGTATTGAGGGTCAATTGTCCTAGTGTATCTGTGTGTGGATTTTTGTGTTCTCCATCTGTCAGTGTCTGTGACTATGCATTGTCAGTCATCCTAGTGTATCTGTGTGTGGCTGTGAGTATGCATGGTCAGTCATCCTAGTGTATCTGTGAGTGTCTGTGAGTGTCTGTGAGTATGCAGGGTCGGTCATCCTAGTGTATTTGTGAGTGTCTGTGAGTGTCTGTGAGTATGCAGGGTCGGTCATCCTAGTGTATCTGTGAGTGTCTGTGAGTATGCAGGGTCGGTCATCCTAGTGTATCTGTGTGTGTCTGTGAGTATGCAAGGTCGGTCATCCTAGTGTGTCTGTGTGTTTCTGTGAGTGTGTGTGAGTATGCAGGGTCGGTCATCCTAGTAGAGAAACATAAAGAAACACGTCTTTTAACAGAAATAAGAGCAAATAAGAAATGCAGCTCCAACAACCCTGTTTATCATTCAGCACACACCTAACCCCCCCCATCCCCTAACCCCCCCACTGAGAATTCTGGAAGAGAGAGGAGAGTGACTCACATACACACACACACACACACACACACACTGGTGCGAACGCATCTAGAGAAGAGGTGGGAGGATGACATCACAACGCTCACATAACACTGAAGAGTTGCCTTGAAGCTGCCGGACCCAGATACACACACACACGGATACACACACACACACACACACACACAGAAGCACGCACACAGAAACACACACAAACCGCTTTCTCCGTCTCCACCGCCTACCTAAGCCAAACTCCCCCAGAGCACCCACTCAGGCACCGCCCCATTCATCCTCAAGCTCCTCTCTTCTTCCCCGAAATAACACAACGATGCAGAGTTCCCTGCTACCATGTTCCGAGCTGATTTATCCGATGCTTTGTTTTTTTTCCCGATTTGCCGCTGACCGGCAGGGGGCGGAGAGCGGTGGCCAATGGGTGGCCGGGATACGTTCACACTCTGACAGGCTTTGTGGCGGCTGAGGTGGAGGGCTGGTGAGTTGTTGGGGACTTCAAGCTGAGGCCCTTCGCCTCAGCTGCAACACTGTGTGTGTGTTCAAGGCCCTGGGATTCCACGACAGCACAGAGGTACTAGGGGAGTTTGATTAATCCGTAGCATCTCAGCTCACAAACACACACACTGGTAAAACTGACACCTACATAAACAGACACATACACACACACGTTTTTAATACAATTAAAATGAAGCTAATGGGAGTTGATTGGATTTGTAGGGCTGGATCTGTGAGAGGATTGGATTGGTAGGGGTGGATCTGTGAGAGGATTGGATTGGTAGGGGTGGATCTGTGAGAGGATTGGATTGGTAGGGCTGGATCTGTGTGGTGGTTGGATTGGTAGGGGTGGATATGTGGGGTGGTTGGATTGGTAGGGCTGGATCTGTTTTTATTACAGAACATTCAGGCTACAATCCGGATGCATCCCCATGCAGTCTGTGGCCCAGGGTCAATGGGGAATAGGGTGCCATTTGGAAGTCAGGCCCATTTACCTCCCTCTAATCCCTATAAATACCTCTGGATGTTGATAACTCCTTCCCCTTACTCTCTCAAGCATCTATGAGGAAATGGGTGGGGCTTGAGAAAACTACGATACAAACCGTCAAACTATACAAATGGAAAATAATTTATTTTCTTACTTATTTTTAATACACCTTCCCCCAAAAAACTAACTTTAACCCCTAACACGTAACAAATTCGGACCCTTATCCAATTTAAACACTTTACCAATACCCTAATGCCTATGGACTTGCATATCAAAAATGCTAATTTCTGGATAAACATTTCTGTCCCCATTTATATTATGAAACCTGAGCTCAAATACACCCAACCAAAAGAGATAAATTCCACCTGTGCTAGAAGGTAGTGAATTAGTCTTTCATGGTAGGAACTTAAACAGTAGCTTAACTGTGTAATACAGTAGCTTAACTGTGTAATGCGAATCAGAAACAGTGTTTGTTATCAGTACAGAACATTAAGTTATTGGAATTTCACCCATAGTCACATTTAATTATCCTTACTAAATGAATAAAAACACATTCTTGTTTCACTTACCTTTTCATTTGTTCAATGAATAGTTTGACATATTATATTTTTTGTGGTTATAAAGTATTACTTTTAATCAACTCTTTTTGATGACATTGAGTTTAACTTCAATCCAGTGCTGCCCCATACATCCAGATAAATAATATAATGATGCCAATTTACCCATGTCGTTGCTTCAGACTGAATGGTGATCGATCGTTGTCATCTCAATCCTCAAAACTGCCAAGAATAGGCCAATGAAAGTCGGGGTTTAGTGAAATGGAATCATAACTACCTGTACATAAAGAACAATAACGATAAAGGTAGCTTTCACGTGTTTCAACGTGACAGTATTTTACTGTACAGTTAAAATTTAGTTCAATAAATTGTGCTGTGTTACATGACGCAGGTCTGCCACCTAGTGGTTGAAAAAAAAGGTTACAGTGTTCTATTCACGAGCTGTGGTCCTTGCCAGTGGTGAACCACGGTTTTACGGCCAGTTTACTTGAGCCTTTTATTTTTAAGTAGTTAGTCTTTGTTTTTTTCAGCCTCAACCGACCCATAGGATTAGAATCCATTTAAATCCGCACTGGCAGCTGTTGACATAGTACCCATGAGTCACATTGGTTCTCAAACCATTCCGAAAGCATAGCCTTTTATGGATAATAATGTATTATGGTCACAACACACCAAGTGCGCTGTTATATTTGTTAGCAAACTATCCAAATTGCGAACTGGCTGGGAAGATGTTAAGTCATTACATACAACCACATTCCCAAAACGTTGGGAAGTTGTGTAAAATGCAAATAAATACAGTGCAATAATCTGCTTATTATTTATCCCTGTTTTTAATTAAAAACAGCACAAAGACAACACATCAAATGTTAAAACTGAGAAATGCTATTGCTTTTAGAAAAGCAGCAGTTCAAAAAAGTTGGGACAGGGGCATGTTTTGCCACTGTGTTGCATCACCTCTTCTTAATACAAAAAGCATTTGGGAACTGTGGGGCCCAATTGCTGTAGTTTTGAAGGTGAATTGTTTTTTCCATTCTTGCTTGGTATAGAATATCATCTGCTTCAGGGTCTCATTTGTCATATTTTTGGTTTGTTTGGTAATGGGCCACATGTTTTAATGAGGGGACCGGTCTGGACTGCAGGCAGGCCAGTTTAGCACTCAGACTATTTTACTATGGAGCCATGCTGTTGTGATACATGCAGAATGTGGTTTGACATTGTCTTGCTGAAAAATGCATTATTTGTGTTCCTGAGCCCACGCAGTGATGACCACTATAAATGTGTCTGTTTTTAATGCAGTGCCATCTGGGGCCCCAAGACCATGGCCATCCTATATTGGTTTCGCTCCTGTCTCTTGCGTACAGAGATTTCTCTGAGATTCTCTGAATCTTATAACGATATTATGTACGGTAGATGATGAGAACCCTGAAACTCCTAACAATAACCCTGAAAGTGTTTTTCTGTGCAGTCTTTCACATTGTGGGGAACCCTCACCATCCTCCCTTCAGACAGACCTTTCCACTCCAGAATGTTCTTCCCACCCAGTCGTGTAACTGACCTGTAGCCAATTAAAATAAATAGTAGTGAGATGTTCCACCAGGTTTTATTGTACTACACAACGTTTCCTGTCTTTTTAGAAATTAGTTGCTGGCATCAAATTCAAAGCGGCATGTATTTATTTATCAAGAAAAAATAAAGATTCTCTCTTTCAACATTTGAAAAGTTGTCTTTGTACTATTTTCTATTGAATTTAGGGTTTAAATGATTTGCCTATCGTTGCATTCTTTTATTTTGTTTTGGGAACCGGGTGGTAAAATCATACTTAGTTCTCCATCTCTTGGGCCCAAGGCGTGAAGGGACTGACATTAACCCGGGCACGGAAATCAATGCGACTCATTCTTTGTTTCTTCTTATTGGGTGGCACAAGTGCCAGTCTTACCCCTTCAGCGAGTTACCGCGGTGTGATGGGGCGTTTATCTGCAAGGATTTATTCAACAAACATCTGAAAGAGTTACAATGTTCCACATCATATGTTTTCACTGAATGCAATTCAGGTAATCCAAGAGAAACAACATTTTTTTCAAACATCAAACAACATAAAAATACAATTCATCTGTATGAGAGCATAGTCCAGTATTTCATTCGGTACAATATACCATATTATCAGTGACACACATACACAGTAGATTCTGACAGTACCAGAGCAGAAGTAACATTGAGTCAGTAGCAGGAGAAACTAGAATGACTTACCGACATCAGGCCACTCTGGTCAAATGCTATTCAATACAGTTATCATGATCAGCTGAGTTATTTAACTTCATTGAAGTTGCGAGAAAGGAAACAGGTTGTGTTGGATGCATGCATGATGCTCTAGCTCATCCCTTGTTAGGCTGAAAAGCAAAACAAGTTATCGTTTCCCTGGAGTTTTTACAGTATGCTACTTGGAAATGGGCCAATTTCATGCGAGATGGCCTCAAATTTGTACTGTACATTTGTGACAAAAACATCTCCAATTGGACCTTCTAGGGGATTTACTTTCCAGAACAGTGGACCTCTCACATAATATAAAACGAGTCGAAAATAAAAGTAAAGCTGCAGTAAACCATTTTGCAGATATCATATAATCACAGAGGGAATATTGTAGGTAATCAAACCCCTTTTACAGGGCTGTAATAAGACAATAAACAGTTCACACTCATAAATCTCCTATATTGTCATGGAAAATTGAGAAAGCTCTTGCAGGGCAAAAACCAGATTGACCGTTGTCTACACCCAAAATGACACCCTATTCCCTGTGTATTGAACTAGCTCACCAGAACCGAAACGTTCACTATAAAGGAACACTTCAAGAGCACTTCAAGTCAACAATGCACCATTTAAAGTAACTGCCCGGGAAAGATCCCATCCTCCCATCCAACCTTTGAAAAATGTCTTTGACTCCTCCTGTGCTGAAACAGAGGGTCGATAATGGCATCGCTGAGAGGGCAAGCTGGCCAATCCAAAGTGTGGAGAAGAATGAGTGGGCCAATCAGTGGTGTAGACAACAATAAACGGGCCAATCAGCAGACTGGAGAACAATGAGCGGGCCAACCCAA
Organism: Novumbra hubbsi; assembly: GCA_016801125.1. Lineage (NCBI taxonomy): Eukaryota > Metazoa > Chordata > Actinopteri > Esociformes > Umbridae > Novumbra > Novumbra hubbsi. Next base: position 38,180 of record JACXGK010003677.1, read on the forward strand.
ATTATTTTACTAATACTGTCAGGAATTGTGGGACATTATGAAAAACACTGGGCAGCGACTTTAAAGGACATTTCCAATTGACTCGCCATATGCAAAATGTACAGTTAAAGCATTTCTTTTTGCGTAAACCAATGACCACTGCATTGAAAAGGTACATAGTCAAAAAAGTACCACTTGGATTTAATTCAGCCAAGTCTTTAACACGCACTACAACAGAACAATATAATGGGTAGTGAGGACTTAGTCAGCAGCTCTGCAGTACAGTATATATCTGCGTCGTATACAATGCAGCATTTCTCAGTAGCAGCCTCTAGTGGCAGAACCTATCCACTACAATGAAAAAGACCATGTAAAAACCTATCAAAAGCCAGTAGACAACCAACACTGGTAGGAAGGCAATCATCTACGATCAATCATTAGGCTGAACATGAAGAAGAGAAGTGCCCCCACCCATGCAGTGCCCTACTTTCAGACAGCACAGAGGATGGGGTGCAATTTAAAATGCATGAGGAGATCTTAAACAAACAGAGGGTTCACCCATTTCTCCTTCATAATGCACTCCTTTCGACCAGGCCCAGTCCTTAACACCAGCAGCTCTTCGGCGCCGCGGCGGACCCGTCTGTGATACCCTCCTCTTCCTCTAGGGCGGCGAGGTTGAGCTCGTCTGTGACCGACGCCCTCAGGAGGTCAAGGTCTTTCTTATTGGCCACCAACACCTGCTCAGCTAATCGCGTGAAGGACTGGGGTGAGGTGGCGGTGACATAGGCACAGGAACAACAGAGAGAGAGACGTGATTCCTTCAAGCCCAATATGACAGGGCTAACAGCTGTTTGTAAGTATAACGTACAGTATCGTACCATTATACTGTCATCAACAGTGCATCTGTTGTACGGCCTCTGGCGCTGGCTCGTGACGGATTGGAGGGAGCACAGGATTTCTAGGGGAGCTGTTGGCCACTTACCTCTGTGATGTTACGGTTGGTAAAGGCACTTGTCTCAAAGAAGTCCATCCCATAGGCCCTGGCCAGGTTACTTCCCTGCACGGTAGCCACCTGTCTCTTCTCCTCCTCGTCTGACTTGTTCCCCACAAGGATCTTCTGGATGTTCTCAGGAGCATACTGATAGGGAGGGAGGGAGGGAGAGGGGTGGGAGTGCATGTGTAAAACAGTCTGCGTTGACAAAACGTTTTGAAACAGTTTAGGTGGGCTTTTATATCGTCACGGCCCTGTGACTCATTGTGGTTGGCCGCCTGTTAGCTCAAGCGTGGTTGTTGGCCGGGGAATGAACTCTCCTTCAGAGCGTGTGTTCTGAAGAATACTTCCTGGTTGAGCGAGCAGCGTAACAATAAACAGAGCGACTCGGCAAGATAAGCACCGTCAGGCACTTGACCTGATTCTTGTCTCTCCACAACCAGCTGCGGAGTTGTTGAGATGAGTCCGTAATTGCATAGTTATATAATAATAAATAATTTCGACGCAACCAATTTATCTCATAAATACTTCTTCCTCACCTCGTCCACATCACTGGCCCACTTCATTATGTGCTGGAAGGATCGCTCGCTCGTGATGTCATAAACCAGGAAGATTCCCTACATAGAGAAGAGGGGCACGTAGAAGAGAACAAAACATAAAGTCAGCTGATTCTGTTACGGTTGTCAGAGCAACACAACATGGTCTAGCGTCTGTGGGTGATGAGGGTGGGTAGTGGAGGACATTGTTACTATGACGATCACTAGAAGAACTGTACTAAATCCCACCTACTATACCAACTGTGTGTTTGCTGACTTACGACAAAGTGATACCAGTGAAGCCGAGAAGTCCATAGAAACATGAAATGTTACATTTCCTGACAAATGTATATTTTTTTACCCAAAACGTTTCAGAAATTGATGGCCATCATTTTAAAATGATTAAAAATATATATTATTATTTAAACAGAAAAATGTAATGTTGGCATTTATGTTATGTTTTTTTTTTTTGTATAGGAGAGTCAGTGAGAAATGTAGCTGGAATAAGGATAGTGGTTTAGATAGCTAAGGCTATACCAGACCAGGCCATTAAGACATTTGTTTCATATGGGAATGTGGAACAAATTTCAGCTTGTTCTGAGAGGATAATAGTAAATAATGAGCAGGAATGGTGCTACAGCAACAGGATCGTACCTGTGCTGATCTCTATCTGTTCATTATTTACTATTATCAGTGGCTCTAGCTACAGCTGTTGTTATCACAGCGTGTTTACGAGAAGGTGTAGCATTGAGCTGCCACACCTTTTCTTGTACTACTTACATTATCTATAGGAAGAGTGGAGTTGAAGCTTCTTGACTTTACTACCTACATTATCTATAGGAAGAGTGGAGCTGAAGTTTCTTGACTTTACTACCTACATTTCATATAGGAAGAGTGGAGCTTCTTGACTTTATAAATACCCACATTATTTTACCTACGTTATTGTATCTGCGGTATCTATAGGAACAGAAACATTATTTTACCTGTGCTCGTCTGTAGTACTGCTTAGTGATGGTCTGGTATCTCTCCTGTCCTGCTGTGTCCCTGTAAGACAACGTCAAACACCCTCTATTAGACGTCAACTCACAATGTTTAGTTCCACAGTGGATCGTTGTGCCTTCAAATGGTTTCTATGGGGACATGGCAATGACAATACTATGGCTTTCTGTGCACCATGCTTTGTGTTGAGGTGGGTCCTCTTCAGTCAGAACTGGCTTAGTGTCCAGTCGCTATAAGGTCCTCAGGAAAAGCAGCAGTGTGGGGCGAGGAAGACTGAACGCTGATAACATTCAAATATCCACTGTGTTCCAAGGGCTGACTTTACCTACCCTCCATTAGTAGAATGCAATAAGTGTCGGACTAGATAAAAGAGTGTGCCAAATGATTGAAATGTTAATTCATAATATGCAGTCCACTTACCATATTTGTATCCGTACTTTGATGCCCTCAATCTCCAACGTCTTCATTTTAAAATCAACTCCTACAAACATGGAAAGAGACATGTTGGGTAATATGACAGGTGCGTTATGCGCGTGAGGTGAGGGAGGTCTCATTGTTTCCCCTGAAAACGCCCAATTATCTTAGTTTCTGTCTTTGTTGGTAATATCTTATTGTATTGAATAGTAAAGTATGGAATAGTATTGAACAGTATAGAATGTTATGGTATATAATGATATGGTGTAGAATGGTATGGTACTGAGTGGTATATAATGGTATGGTGTATTATGGCATGGTATATAATTGGTATGGCACACAAGGGTATTGAATGGTATGATATTAAGTGGTGATGAAAGAGAGGGATGCAGACAAAGGTGAAGTAGCAGCGTAGTCATGGTAAAATAGAGGGTTGCGACACAACGTGTCAGGCGAGGACGAGTGTGTAGTAACTCCAGATATAAGCCGTGCTGTATAATTACAGTAATTAGATGGTTTGCTTTGTCTATGTAATGATTAGCAACAACTAGTGTAAGTGTAGTACCGAAGTTTGTTTTAGTCATTGAAACTGTGTGGTACTCTGCTGCTAGGCATACTGAATATACCGTACCAGTGTGTTTCATAAATAATGAAAAGGTTTTGCTATGTTGTTGCCTCATTTCATAACATAGCCTTAGACTCATTTGTAGTGCAAAGGTAAGGATGACGGATCAACACTGGTTTTCCCACCTCAATCTGGAACCAGCTCAGTCCAATTAACCCAACCGCCCTACGCAGAAAAACGCAAAAACCATCACTCATTCCTTTAGCCCCCACTCCAGCTCAGTTAGCGTGGGTTAGCTCTAGCAAATCAATAGTCCCTCAGAAACACTGACTGATGAACTTAGATGCCAGTAATGGATGTTTTTTTTGGTTACTACTACTACTCGAGTCTGATGACAGGGGAAGACCATCACGGTTATTACAGGGAAAGAACATCACGTGATGACAGGGAAAGACCATCACGTGATGACAGGGAAAGACCATCATGTGATGACAAGGAAAGACCATCACGGTGATGACAGGGAAAGACCATCAAAGTGATGACATGGAAAGACCATCAAAGTGATGACAGGGAAAGACCATCAAAGTGATGACATGGAAAGACCATCACGTGATGACAAGGAAAGACCATCAAAGTGATGACATGGAAAGACCATCAAAGTGATGACAGGGAAAGACCATCAAAATGATGACATGGAAAGACCATCAAAGTGATGACAGGGAAATACCATCAAAGTGACGACATGGAAAGACCATCAAAGTGATGACAGGGAAAGACCATCAAAGTGATGACATGGAAAGACCATCAAAGTGATGACATGGAAAGACCATCACGTGATGACAGGGAAAGACCATCATGGTAATGACATGGAAAGACATCACGTGATGACAGGGAAAGACCATCATGGTTTGCTTTTCTCCATTTTCTTATCTATAACACTCTCTCCCATTTCACTCTCCCTCTATTTCAATATCTCTCCCTTTATCTCCCTCTCTCTACCTCTCTCCCTCTGTATCTCGTTCTATGAATCTCAATATCCTCACTCATCACTTTTAATATGTTTTTTTACTCTTTTAGGCTTCCACCCATTCAGAGATGTGAGGTGTAGCGTCAAAGTTAATGTTCTTCTGATGTGATGTCATCTAGATGAATGTCAAGTATTGGCTCAGCTCTAGTATCTTTCTACTGAAGTAGAAAGAACTGCTACAGCACCAAAAAAAGCAATGCAAGTCTATAACACACTGTGCATGATTAAAGAAGAAAAAGCTTATAGTATAACATACTGTCAAAAGATCGACTTGAGTGAGTGTAAGAGTGAGAATGGCATCGGCACGATGGCACAAAACAAATCATGATGGATATACACTATTAAGTGGGACCAAGGTGGTCGGAATGTTCCACCTTAATCCACCCAACACGTCCTTCCTCTGCAGGAGAACTGAGTGTGTCCCAGTTCAGTGTACTACTTCTCTCCATTTATATTGAAGTCATTGAGCAGACGCCCCTATCCAGAGCCACATACAATAAGTGCATTCCTCTTAAGATGTCTTGGAAAAACAAACATCTGACATTAACAAAGTACACTTTCCTTCATTAGTTGACAAAGTCAGTGCACCAAAAGCAGTGGACTATATAGGGTCTCTAGCCAGAAGCAGTGCACTATATAGGGTCCCTAGTCAAATGCAGTGGACAATATAGGGTCTCTTGTCAAAAGCTGTGGACTATATAGGGTCTCTAGTCAAAAGC
>JACXGK010003678.1:0-24486 GCA_016801125.1 Novumbra hubbsi
ATGAGCTCCTCCAGCGAAGCCGTGGCGTCGCGACAGGCAAGTTCCTGTCGTACCCTCGCGTCGAGACCGCACACGAATGCGTCCCGGAGGGCACACTCGTTCCACCCTGACGCCGCAGCCAGGGTGCGGAACTCCAACGCGTGTTCCTGGACGCTGCGGCTCCCCTGCCGGAGGAGATACAACCGCTCACCCGCCTCACATCCCTGAGGCGGGTGGTCGAACACCTGTCGGAAGGTCCGAACGAAAAAGCCGTAATCATCGAAGGGTGCCTTCACAGGACATGGGAAACAGGACAAACATACACGACGGCGCTAGAAGGCCGGCGACGTCGAACGCCGGGGAGGCACGCGCCCGGAGGACGAACCGCCACCAGGAGGCGACGTGACAGACTCACTCCAAAATGGATTAAATATATATATTTTTTTTTTATTCCGCACACGATATCTCATAATGACAAAGTGAAAAAAGTTTGTTTAAAAGATTTGTAATAGATTTTCAAAATTTAAGAACAAAAATATAAACATTCAACAATAAGTATTCACAGCCTTTGCTCAATATTTTGTTGAAGCACCTTTGGCAGCAATTACTGCCTTTGAGTATGATGCTACAACCTTGGGACACCTATTTTTGGGCAGTTTCTCCCATTCTTCTTTGCAAGACCCCTTAAGCTCCATCGGGTTGGATGGGGTGCGTGGGTGCACAGCCATTTTCAGTTGTCTCCAGAGATGTTCAATCTGGTTCAAGTCTGGGCTCTAGCTGGGCCACTCAAGGACGTTAATAGCTAATCCTTTGTTATCTTGGCTGTGTGCTTAGGTTAGTTGTCCTGTTGGAAGATGAACCTTCGCCCCAGACTGAGGTACATAGCGCTCTGGAGCAGGTTGCCATCAAGGATGTACATTGTTGCCTTCATCTATCCCTCAATCCTTACTGATCTCCCAGTTTCTGCCGCTGAAAAACATCCCCACAGCATGATGCTGCCACCACCATGCTTCACTGTAGGGATGGTATTGGCCAGGTGATGAGCGGTGCTCGGTTTCCTCCTGAAATGACGCTTGGCATTCATGCCAACTAGTTCAATCTTTGTTTCATCAGACCAGATTTCTCATGGTCTGAGAGTCCTTCAGGTGCCTTTTGGCAAACCCCAGGTGGACTGTCATGTGACTTTTACTGAGAAACGGCTTCAGTCTGGCCAGGTGGCTGTATTTTCTGAAGTTTCTCCTCTCTTCACAGAGCAATGCTATTGCTCAGTCAGAGTGACCATCTGTCAGTGGCTCTTGGTCACCTCCCTGACACCCTTCTCCCCTGATTGCTCAGTTTGGCCGGGTGGCCAACCCGAGGAAGAGTCCTGGTGGTTCCAAACCTATTCCATTCATAGATGATGGAGCTACCTGTGCTCATTGGGACCTTCAATGCTGCAGAAATGTTTCTGTACCCATCCCGAGATCTGTGTCTCGATACAATCCAGTCTCGTAGGTCTACAGACAATTCCTTGGACTTCATGGCATGGTTTGTGCTGACTGTCAACTGTGGGACTTTATATAGACCGGTGTGTGCCTTCCCAAATCATGTTCAATCAACTGAATTTACCACAGGTGGTCTCTAATCAAGGTGTAGAAACATCAAGGATGACCAGTAGAAACAGGATGCACTTGAGCTAAATTTTGAGTGACATGACAAAAAAAAAAGTTAAGCGCTGTGAATACTTTCCGGATGCACTGTATATATTAGATTTGCACAAAATAAAAAAACCCAGTGTTGGGTATTTTTACCTTCTACTTTCTACGGCTGTTTGGTTTATAAGTAGTGCAATCCCCATCATATGGTTGGGACCCCAACATGTTCGCATGTGGGCGATTGTGTTCCTCTCCACTAAGTGGCAATAGGTGGGGCATATTCATTAAGTTACCTGTATCTATCAATAGTGTTGGACAGGAGATCTCATGGATAGAGAGAGTGGCAACCTGAACCAAAACGGCTACCACAGAATTTTGCAGCACATGCAACTCCCTCTGGCATTCCCCTGTTTGGTCAGGACCATCCCAAAGCATACCTCTTGGCTATGTCAGCATGTTAAAAACAAGACATGGCTGGCTTGTTTGGCTTCAAACCATGGAAACACCACACAGTCTGCAGTGTTAAACCCCATCAAGCTGGTTTAGGATGAACTGGGCTGAAGGGTGAAATCAAAGTAAGCAACAAGTGACATATGTGGAAATATGCAACAGTGTTTGAAAGATATTTCCCAAACAATATTTGATTTCCATTGTACAACCCTGTTTCTAAAAACGTTGTGACACTGTGTATAATGTAAAAAAAATACAGAATGCGTTGATGTGCTAATCATTTAAACCTTATATTCCATAGAAAATCCAACATACTAAAATGTTGAAACTGATAAATGTAAATGTTCCTTAGAAATACTATGTTAACTTTGAATTTGATGCCAGCAACATAAAAAAGGGTCAAATTAAGTTATGGGTCAGTGACAGGGAGGGTTGGTCCTTTTTTCCCTGACTTGGGTCAAATATTATTCTGCAAACCAGCCAGAAGCTAACAGATGGTGCCCGCGACCCAGATAAGTTAGGTTTTGATATCCAATTCATCAATATCAATCACTGACCAAGAGAAGATTGCTGACGGTGCACACCCATTTGGGAGCTGGCTTTCTTCATCCTCTGGCATTGGTTGGCGAGTTAGAATCTACTCCTTTTGAAGAACCAATAGTCAGGTTCTTTTTTTTAAGTACATGCATGAGTAATTTATCCAAACATGATTTATAGTGAGTAATCAGTATAACATCTAAATGAAAAAAACCTAAGACTGTGCTAGGCCTTTAGGTAATGGAGGGTAGAGACTATATGTTGACACTGAAAGAAGAGTGTGCTTTTGTTAGGAAATGCACTAAAGGGGACCTGCTTGTTAGAAATAACAGCATGTACAAAATTAAAAGACCAGCCTACTTTTAATTGTGCAAAAAATCTTTGGTAGTCCAACCATGGATTCCTTGATAAACTAAGCTGGCAAGTTGACAAGTATGAATCATTGTACAAGTAAGTTGAAGTAAAGAAAATTACGTCTTTAATTAAACAACGTTAGAAAAAAAAAAAATGGGACTGCAGCCCCTGACGTTCAAATGAATGAAAAATGGCAAAATCATTGTCTGATGAAATCAAACACAACATGAAGAAAATACAGAAATATGCTATTGTTCCAGAATTTATTTTGGGGAAAACATCCAAACATCCTAAAGACACCCAAAGTCAGAGTAAGTGTCGCAGGGATATACAGAGACGGAATGTTCAAACAGATGGAACAAGAGCTGTTCCTCCGAGCAGTGTCAAGCAAGCATCTCTCACTTACGGAATCCAGGAATCTGAGACAAACTTGTAGAATCATTGATTAAGAGTTCTAAATGTGTATTTCCAAAAATGCATTGTGCCTAAATACTGAAGGAAGCTGGAACCTAAAGGAAACCTGATCACTTTCCTTGTTACTAGCCAGGCTCATCTGATTTAATATTTTTATAACCATTTTGTTGGTAAATTACATGATTTAATACGCATTTTAGAAATAAAATGCCTCGGTCTGGGGCTCCATGCAACATCCCACCTCGTGGAGTTTCAATGATCATGAAAACTGTGGGGAATCAACCCAGAAGTACACAGGAAGATCTCATCAATTATCTAAAGGCAGCTGGGACCATATTCAACAAGAAAACAATTGGTAACACTACGCCGTGAAGGACTGAAGTCCTGCAGTGCCCGTGCTCAAGAAAGCAAAGGTACAGGCCCATCTGAAGTTTGCCAATGAACAACGGAATGATTCAGAGGAGAACTGGGTGAAAGTGTTATGGTCAGATGAGACCAAAATCGAGCTCTTTGGCATCAACTCAACTTGCCGTGTTTGGAGGAGGAATGCTGCCTATGACCCCAAGAACACCATCCCCACCGTCAAACATGGAGGTGGAAACATTATGCTTTGGGAGTGTTTATCTTCTAAGGGGACAACTTCACTGCATCAAAGGGATGATGGATGGTGCCAAGTACCATCAAATCTTGGGTGAGAACCTCCTTCCCTCAGCCAGGGCATTGAAAATGGGTCATGGATGGGTATTCCAGCATGACAATGGTGGCATCCACCATTATTTATACTTTTTTTAACTGATTTCTTTTTTCTTTAGGTTTACTCAGCATAATATTGTAATATTAAAACAAAAGAAAATCGACAAAAAGGAAAAATTACAGGACCTTTAAACCAAATAGTATGTTGCACAACTTTTAGAGGCAATCACTGCATTGAAATGTTTTCTGTAGCTCTCAATGAGACTTCTGCACCTGTTAACAGGTAGTTTGGCACACTCATCCTGAGCAAAATGCTCCAGCTATTTAAAAGTAGCATGGGTGCTTTCTCCAGAAGTTTAAGCACAGTCCATAGATGTTCGAAAGGATTCAGACTTATATTCTTATGGCCACTTTAGAATAGTACTATGTTTTGTTTTTATCCATTCTTGGGAACTTTTAGCTGTGTGTTTTTGGTGGTGCAGCAAAGCAGCCCCAAAACACAAGAAAGCCTCCTCCGTGTTTTACTGTAGGTTTGGTGTTCTTATCTTTGAAAGGTTCATTTTGTCGTCTGCAAACAAGGAGCTGATGTGACAAAAATCTCCAGTTTTGACTCATCTGTCCAAAGAACATTCTCCCAAAAGTATTGTGGCTCATCAATATGCATTTTAGCAAATTAAAGTATTTTTTTTATGTTTTTCTTTCAAACGTGGAGTCCTCCTTGAAAAATAAAAATGACAGATGGTGCGATCTGAAACTGACATGCCTTGGATTCAAGCTCGTATCTCATTGCCAGTAATCCTTGGCTCATTTTCTACCATTCACACTATCCTCCAGTTCAATCTGGGGTGGATTTTCATCATGCAGCTGTGTCAGGGAGGTTGGCAACAGTTCCATGGATTTTGAACTTAAAGTTCAAATAAAGTGAGATGTCAAATAAATATCCTATGAAGTTTAAACTGGTGGTTAAATCTGTCTGCAGGCTTCAACTGCAACTAGTCAAATAGGCTACAGACATCCATTTATTTTATTTTTTTGATCCCAAATAGGTCTTTTTTTTACCTCCCTGGAACCGTTGTGAACTGATAATGCTGAATGAAAAAGAAATTATACAAAAATGAAAAGTTCCAATTTAGCTTGTGGAGAGAGAAGACTTATTTGTATGCCAGTTTGCATTATTACATTAGATTTTTGTTTTGCATTCATCTTCCCTCCATATATAGTTTATTTTTTTTGTTTCACATATCCAAAAACATAATGTACTAATGAACTCATTAAGTAACCATTGTATTATAGAAGTCATATTTTATTAATCAATAAGCTGTCATATTCTCATTAGCAATGAATGTATTAAACTCCATGTATTGATAAATAATGTTAATCAGTATCTATTCATATAATCAAGTATGCACTGAAGTACAACAAGTACACTAGAAAACAAAGAACACTAAAAGGCAAGGTCATCATTCCCTAGATGAAACCATGATTTCTCCCCAGAAAGACTCTAAACCTATTTTCTGGGACAGCAGCCAATTGCCACCTTATCACCCTGCCTCCCTTAAATTCTACCCAGGCCTTTGGGATCTCAAGGCCAGGTGGCTCATGATTTAAAGAATAGGTTCCCTCATTCCCTGAAATCATCATAGAGGGATGATCTAAATAACACGAAAAGATAAGACATGGTCTAAATGAGTGTGTTCGAGAATTGTACATTGGTTGTCTCTGCAGAAACTGCCCAGCTTTGTGATGATGTTCATTAAAGTTAATTTGATTCCAAAACCTCTGAAGTTCTTGCATTCTTTTGAGTTGGAAACTGAAGTATTTTTCACAACACATACCAAACATAATGACTAGATTGTCTCTTACCTTCTACACTTCAGTGTCACATAGTTTGAGACAGAAGAGCACCGCAACCAGTGTTTCGCCCACAATGGCGGACACAGACTGTCAGGGAGCAGAGAGCAGTTACTCTCTCAGACCTCAAGGATCTCCACTCGACTCCTGTTTAAAAAATTACAGCTCTTAGCTGTTCAGCTGAGCATATGCTCTTCTACTCTGTGTGGCACCTGAACCACTGCCGAAGATGAGGTCCACCTTATGGATGCTGTTGAACACTACCTTAGTAGGAACAGCAACTGCATAGTGTTCCTTGAGGAATCTGTTGCCCAACTGGTGAAAAGACTGATGGACAAGACTGACGAGCTAGATGTCTGCTTGCGCTGTTGCGACTTTTGAGTGATAAGAATTCCAAGAAAGTTGGAAAGGGTGGACCCAGTGGGATTCACAGCTGATTTTTTCCTTGTTATGTTGGGTTCCACTGTCGTTCCTACTCACCTGAAGCGTGACAGGGCATTGCTTGACATGAAACAAAGACTATAAGAGAGGTCAGTCAAGTTCTCTTTTTGCTTTCCTGTCTGTCTATTTATTAAACACGGAGTTGAGAGTCTGCAGTCGAAGAAACCTAGTGCTGGTTTGGAGTTGCTTTGGTTGCAATGTGAGTCATAATGTGAGTGACTGCAATGTGACTCATTGTCACATACTCTTGGGCAGGCGTCAATTGGGGAAATTCTCTCTCTTGCTCATCATTTAGGCCCTTAGCCTCTTAGTGGCGATGTGAAGGTGCTGGGTGAAGTGATAGCAAAAGTGAATGGAGGTACTGCCTTGAATCATATCAGAGGCAAAGAATAGCTTTATTCGTTACGTTATTCCAAACAAAACAATTCCTGAGCCGGTAATCTCTCTAGATGTGGAGAAGGCATAGAACACAATTTAATGGGAATAGATGTTTGCTATTCTTAAGAAAATTGGATTTGTCTCCCAATGCCACCCTATTCATATGTTCACTCTGTTCTCTACCCTTAAGAACAATTGGTGCAAAATGTTAACCTGCAACTATGCCCCAGGATAACGTTTTGGTATCCTGGAGGACCTATCCTCAATCAGCCAAGCAGACATTGTGGCTTTTACTTCCCTACTGGCTTGACACAGGTTTCTCCTAAACTAGAAATCTGTTCACCCCCCAACTATTTCTCAATGGCTATGGTGGAAGGTGGAAAACACGCAAGAGGCCTTCCAATCAGCCAAAATTAACAACAGGCACCCAAAGCTAGAATTAAAATCAGCATAATTGAGGCATCATGATGCAATTATTTAAAAAAATCCTTACCTGAGAGCCTTGTCTTAAGTTGCTGGTGGCAAGGTTGACAGAAACTGCAAAGAAAGAAACAGGAATATTTACAACTCAAATTGAGACACACTGACAGTCTAAATTTTAATTGAACCATCTAAATTGTTTGATGTAAATGCACACCAAAGAAATCTAATGGACCAAGGGCTTTATGGTCAAGACTCTGCTTTGTAAATGAAGGAACTTGCTTAATGAAACATAATTGGGTCCCATTTTAGTAAGATATCAGGATACTTTACAGGCGCCTCAGGGACGAAGACATTTGTGTGTGAGTGTGGCTGAGATTTAGTTGTGTCAGTGTGCAAACGTTTGCAATTAGACCATACTCTCAATACAATTATAATTGCATCAATTCAAAATATCAGGCCTCCGCATGAAGATGTCAAATCAAAACTGAGGCATTAATTCAATATTAGTAAATTATTGGATGTATTATATATATAGTGAATATATATAGTGAAATATAATTTCAGAACTAACTGTAATTACCAGACTGAGATAAAGTCAAATTTCTTGATCCGCTTCAAGTAGCAGCTGGAGGCTATGACAGTGAGAGTATTGGGGTGAAAGAAAAAGAGGGAAAAAATAGTAAGAGTGAAAGAATAAAAGAAAAAAAAAAAGAAAAAAAGTTAGTTAGAAAGAGAAAGACTGAAAGAGAGAAAAAAAAATATCTATAGAAAGAACTAGTCAGCCAGGAAAAAGATAGTGGTTTGCCTGCCAAATACAATACAACTTAGCATGTACTTCACTCTTATAATATATATACACACACACACACTCTTACAATTAATATCCGGACAGTGGCATGGCTCAAAATGAAAGAAATGGAGAGTTCTTAAATGGCTTGGATCTTGGAAGTTAAAGCTTGGATCTTAACCCTATTAAGATGCTGCGGGATGATTTAAAACGGGCAGCGCATGCTAGAAACCCCTCAAATATCACACAGCTTAATGAGGTTATTTCATATAAGCTATTAGGACATAGGGTGTCCAAACTTTTTCGTCAGTAGGCAATGAAATCTTTGTAAATCTTTTTAAATAAATTGTATCATGGTCAAAATAGATATTGTTTGAAAGAAGATCAAATAGTGATATGTCTAAATTTCGTAAAAAAGGACTAAATGTTTCATGGGGTTTCCTAATTTTTCACATGACTGTACATCCAGTGGGGAGAACAAGTATTTTATACACTGCCGATTTTGCAGGTTTTCCTACTTACAAAGCAAGCAGAGGTCTGTAATTTGTATCAACTGTGAGAGACAGAATCTAAAACAAAAATCCAGAAAATCACATTGTATGATTTTAAGTAATTAATTTGCATTTTATTGCATGACATAGGTATATGATCACCTACCAACCAGTAAAAATTCCGGCTCTCACAGATCTGTTAGTTTGTCTTTAAGAAGCCCTCCTGTTCTCCACTTATTACCTGTATTAACTGCACCTGTTTGAACTCGTTACCTGTAGAAAAGACACCTGTCAACACACTCAAACAGACTCCAATATCTCCATAATGGCCAAAACCAGAGAGCTGTGTAAGGACATCAGGGATAAAATTGTAGACCTGCACAAGGCTGGGATGGGCAACAGGACAATAGGCAAGCAGCTTGGTGAGAAGGCAACAACTGTTGGCGCAATTATTAGAAAAAGGAAGAAGTTCAAGATGATGGTCAATCACCCTCGGTCTGGGGCTCCATGCAAGATCTCACCTGGTGGGGCATCAATGATCATGAGGAAGGTGAGGGATCAGCCCAGAACTACACGGCAGGACCTGGTCAATTACCTGAAGAGAGCAGGGACCACAGTCTCAAAGAAAACCATTAGTAACACACTGCGCCGTCATGGATTCAAATCCTGCAGCGCACGTAAGGTCCCCCTGCTCAAGCCAGCGCATGTCCAGGCTGTCTGAAGTATGCCAATGACCATCTGGATGATCCAGAGGAGGAATGGGAGAAGGTCATGTGGTCTGATGAGACAAAAATAGAGCTTTTTGGTCTAAACTCCACTCGCATTGTTTGGAGGAAGAAGAAGGATGAGTACAACCCCAAAAACACCATCCCAACCATAAAGCATGGAGGTGGAAACATCATTCTTTGGGGATGCTTTTCTGCAACGGGGACAGGACGACTGCACCACATTGAGGGGAGAATGGATGGGGCCATGTATCGCGAGATCTTGGCCAACAACCTCCTTTCCTCAGTAAGAGCATTGAAGATGGGTCGTGGCTGGGTCTACCAGCAAGACAACGACCCGAAACACACAGCCAGGGCAACTAAGGAGTGGCTCCGTAAGAAGCTTTTCAAGGTCCTGGAGTGGCCTAGCCAGTCTCCAGACCTGAACCCAATAGAAAATCTTTGGAGGGAGCTGAAAGTCCGTATTGCCCAGCGACAGCCCTGAAACCTGAAGGATCTGGAAAAGGTCTGTATGGAGGAGTGGGCCAAAATCCTTGCTGCAGTGTGTGCAAACCTTGTCAAGAACTACAGAAAACATATGATCTCTGTAATTGCAAACAAAGGTTTCTGTACCAAATGTTAAGTTCTGCTTTTCTGATGTATCAAATACTTAAGTCATGCAATAAAATGCAAATTAATAACTTAAAAATCTATATATAGCCGTGGCCAATGGTTTTGAGAATGACACAAATAGTAATATTCACAAAGTCTGCTGCCTCAGTTTTTATGATGGCAATCCGTATTTGTTCACAAATACAGTGTGGACATTGGTAATATTAATGTAAATGACCTTTGTAGCAGGAAACAGGCTGACTGAGGCCCATTATCAGTGATCATCAGTCTTGTGATTCAATGGCACTTTGTGTTTGTTTTTGCATGTTTATCATTCTGAAAGGCCAACTGATCATCACAAAACCCTTTTGCAATTATATTATCACAACCAAAAAACGTTTGTCCGGAGAAGCAATACAACTATCGTTCTTTAGACTAGTTGAGTGTCTGTAGCATCAGCAATTGTGGGTTCGATAACAAACCCAAATTGGCCAGAAACATAGAACTTTCTTCTGAAACCCAACAGTGTATTCTTGTTCTGAGAAATGAAGGTTATTCCATGTAAGAAATTGTGAAGAGATTACTCATGGATGCTGGCCTTCTAGGCAGAGTTGCAAATAAAAAAAATGGCCAATAAAAAGTAAAGATTTAGATGGGCAAAAACACACAGATACTGGAATGAGGAAGAAATCTATGTTTGAGGTATTCAGATAATAAAGCACAACATTTGTGAGACTATTTGGCCAACCCACTACATGTTGCCATACTTCTGGTACATGTGCTTTCTTTCGCAGGGGCACCTTGCGGGCGCTGCAGGATTTCAGTCCTTCACTGCTTAGTGTGTTACCAATAGTTTTCTTGGTGACTATGGTTCCAGCTGCCTTTAAGATCCTCCCGTGTATTTCTGGGCTGATTCCTCATTCTCATGATCATTGAAACTCCACAAGGTGAGATCTTGCATGGAGCCCCAGACTGAGGGAGCATGAAAGTTCATTTGTGTTTCTTCCATTTGCGAATAATCGCACCAACTGTTGTAAACTTCTCACCAAGCTGCTTGGCGATGGTCTTGTAGCCCATTCCAGCCTGTTGTAGGTCTACAATCTTGTCCCTGAAATCCTTGGACAGCTCTTTGGTCTTGGCCATGGTGGAGATTTTGGAATCTGATTGATTGATTCTGTGGACCGGCGTCTTCTATACAGTTAACAAGCTGAGATTAGGAGCACTCCCTTTAAGAGAGTGCTCCTAATTACAACTTGTTACCTGCATAAAAGACACGTGGAAGCCAGAAATCTTGTAGATTGATAGGTGATCAAATACTAATTTCACTGAGTAAAAGGCAAATCAATGTATAACTTATTTGAAATCTGTTTTTCTTGTATAAATAAATAAACCTAACATTAAAATTATAGACTGATCATTTCTTTGTCAGTGGGCAAATGTACAAAATCAGCAGGGGATCAAATACCTGTTTCCTTCGTTTGTTCATACATCTAAAGAACCTTGTACTTCAACCGCAGTCTCAGTGCAGGTACTAGCTATATAACTCATGCTATTGTTATTAATATAATATTGTATTTATTCCAACTTAACCCTAATTTCTGATATTCATATGCTACCCTTTCCAAAAATGTTTGGATGTTGCACAAAACGTGCAGGGACTAGTCAGTCTGGCTTGGTATATCGCAGATGCTCAACAGTTTGGACATTTTGGGTTTCGTAATGCGCCAAATACTGTAAATGGGTCAGAAATTTCTCTATCCCACTTTTCAAAGGTTCGCAGGTAAAGTCAACTTAATTCTAAATTACTCAAAGGAACTCTATAAAACCAGATACTTTAGTTCAAACTACTTTGAATCTAATTACATGGTGTTTACAACGGAGAAACAGCATCAAGGCTAATTCCTCACGAAAGACATACTCATACAAAGTTATTTGACACAGTGCCCGCATTCAACCCGTCTTAAACAATTAGAGGTAGTATTTGTGTAAACTTACAGAACAAAGCTTCTCAGGTGTCGCTTAATGCCACGTGCCAAGTACAAATGGAGGATGTAAGGACATGTAACCTAACTCCAAAATATATGACGTCAGGACAAAAATAGATGAACTAACCAATGTGTTAACAAAAATGTATAGGCATGCTAAAATTATGCAAATAATATTTATGCATACATCAATAGGCACATAGATCTAAACAGTTACATTTTCCTTTTTCAGTAAAAAGCTATTTATTAGATCTATCATGCCTTCTCAATGAAAATTTGATCCAGGTGGGATGTTGGGTATATAGTCCCTGAAAGCTATTGGATTAAAATTATCAATTTTGATAATGACACAAATATTGTTTTTACCAAGTCTGTTGCCTGAGATTTTATGATGGCAATTTGTGTATACTCCAGAATGTCATGAAGAGTGATTTGATAAATTGCAATTAACTACAAAGTCCCTCTTTGCCATGAAAATGAACCTAATCCCCCCAAAAAAACATGTCCACTGCATTTCAGCCCTGCCACAAAAGGACCAGCTGACATGTCAGTGATCTTCTGGTTAACATAAGTGAGAGTGCTGACGAGGACAAGGCTGGAGATCGCACGGTCATGCTGATTAAATTGGAATACCAGACTGGAAGCTTTAAGGGTGGGGCTTGAAATCACTGTTCTTCCTCTGTTAACCATGGTTATCCGCAAGGAAACATGTGCTGTCATCATTGCTTTGCACAAAAAGGGCTTCCAGGCAAGTATATTGTTGCTAGTAAGATTGCACCTAAATATACCATTTATCGGATCATTTGGATCTTCACGCAGAGAGGCTTAATTGTTGTGAAGAAGTTTTCAGGGCACCCAAGAATGTCCAGCAACGCAAGGACCGTCTCCTAAAGTTAATTCAACTGCAGGATCAGGGCTCCACGAGTGCAGAGCTTGCTCAGGAATGGCAGCAGGCAGGTGTGAGTGCATCTGCACGCACAGTGAGCCGAAGACTTTTGAAGAATGGCCTGGTGTCCAGGAAGACAGCAAAGAAGCCACTTCTCTCCAGGAAAACCACCAGGGACAGACTGATATTCTGCAAAAGGTACAGAGATTGGACTGCTAAGGACTGGGGTAAAGTCTTTGTCTCTGATGAATCCCCATTACGATTGTTTGGGGCATCTGGAAAAACATCTGTCCGGAGAAGAAATGGTGAGCTCTACCATCAGTCCTGTGTCATGCCACATGTAAAGCATTCTGAGGCCATTTATGTGTGTGCAGTTGCTTCTCAGCCAAGGGAGTGGGCTCACTCACAATTTGCCTAAAAACACACCCATGAATAAAGAATGGTACAAAAACATCCTCAGAGAGCAACTTCTCCCAACTACCCAAGAACTGTTTGGTGAACAACAATGCCTCTTCCTGCATGATGGAGCACCTTGCCAGAAGGCAAAAGTGATAATCAAGCGGCTCAGAGAACAAAACATGGACATTTTGGGTCCATGGCCAGAAAACTCTGCAGACCTTAATCCCCTTGGTCAATCCTCAAGTGACAGGTGGACAAAAAAAATCCACAAATTCTGACAAACTGCAAGCATTTATTAAATAATTTATTATGCAAGAATGGGCAGCCATCAATCAGGATGTGGCCCAGAAGTTAATTGACAGCATGCCGGGGCAAATTGCAGAGGTCTTGAAGAATGGCCAACACCGCAAATATTGACTCTTTGCATGTACTGTAATTGTCAATAGCCTTTAACAATTTAAATGCTTGTAATTATACTTCAGCACACCATAGTTACATCTGACATAAAGATCTAAAAACACTGCAGCAGCAAACTTTGTGTAAACCAGTACTTTTGGCCATGGATGTAGTGTTTTGCTCGCTGAAGTCAAGGCAGCACACGCACAAAGGCATGTGAATGTGTAGGTCTCCTTGAATGTCTCAGGGACACTGCCCTTTAATGAAATAATTTTAGCACAGAGGGAGAAAAAAATGCACTCTCAATTATGTAAGGACACAAGTTTATGGGCTATAAAATAATCAAGGTGAGACAGACTCGCACAACCCACAGTGCTTACTGCTAATCAGCCAAGAACAGCAAAGAAAACCATAATTAAATCTTCAATTACAAGTGTACACACTGCTACATTTAACTGCTTTAGCATACACAAAAAAAATACAAACACATGGCTAGACAGAAAACACAAACAGCAGCTCACTATTAAGCGGTAACCAGCCCATATGGCCCAGGACACCCAGAGGAGCTGTAACACATTTCACTGAAGGAAATAATTCAGAAGAACTGTTGAAAGGAACAAGTAACACTGGTTCATGTAGAACCAGTGAAAGAAACACACACAGACACATATGGCTAAAAACACACAGTGCTGCAGTGTCGACACACACAAGAATATTCAACTCCTCTTCAGATTTTTGTTTCTATATGGTAGTTCATTGCACTCAGCTAGTGTTCCGGGTCTGAATAGGTCACTTATTAGGATAAGATAAAATACAGACGCATTTTGGTCCACCAGGAATGGAGCTCTGCCAGTGTATGACTGACACAGAACCCAATTAAAACAATTTAAACTTCTTATGAAACTTTGTGAAACTCCTCAACAATATTTTATTATTATTTTAATTGCAACTCTGTTATAACTTCTCTTCCTGAGATCACTGTTAAAAAACATTTTTTTTTAATGTTGTGAAGAATAGAGGCCAATTTCACCAACAGCTTTTTCGTGTGTGTTTAACATCTTAGAGAGAAGGGCTGTACCAGCGCCATTTCACAGATAAAGTACAACATTTTAGAACAGAAAATCCTCCTGACCTTAATGCATAGTTAAGACACAAACAGCTGTGTAGCACTAAAAGATGGATTAATCGCAAATGATCTGTGTTCCTCCCAAAAAATAAAACATTTCCTAAGCATTAAACTGGAAGAGGTTGCAACATTTTCATCTGGTCTTCCAGGCTCTCAAGATCAGATAAAAAATTCAAC
This sequence comes from Novumbra hubbsi, assembly GCA_016801125.1. Taxonomy (NCBI): domain Eukaryota; kingdom Metazoa; phylum Chordata; class Actinopteri; order Esociformes; family Umbridae; genus Novumbra; species Novumbra hubbsi. The sequence continues at coordinate 14,718 of JACXGK010003678.1, forward strand.
GGAGCTTCCTGCAGGAATACATCCATGTTCACTCCCTATTCTGCTACATCTGTCACAAACATGCCATCTTTTCATGGGGGTCCCAGGAGAAAGACAGGACCCCTATCTTTCTCACTCAGTGTGTGCTGCCTAAATGATGCCACATTTGCTACAGCTGCTGCGGAGACCTCGCTCCACAAACCCTGCAGATTAAGTAGTATGGTTATTTTCTCCACTCTCCAATTCACTTACAATGAGAGACAGCTCACCTCTCCTATTCATACCTGAGCATTGTAGGAAAAAATTGTCTTACAGGGGAAAAGTTTTTCATGTGTTTCGGTCAGTCACCGCAGTGAATGCATGCTTGATCTGCTGCGCCTCAAAGCAATTTATTTAGCCAGAACGCGATGACAACATTTGTTTAGCTGGTTGCCCTCTTTTTTCTCTCTAAGAGTAGGGGAGAACAGGGTTGGTTGTCTCAAAGATTTTCTTTTATCTGTTAATGGAAGAATGGGGTGTCGGGTAGGAATGAAGATACCCTTACCATGCTTGTTCAGATGACAAGATTTGAACCCTAAAATACAGCTTGTGGTGTTGTGACAACCTACCCCATTGCAGGGCTGGTTGTCACACTATTGGGTAGGTTGTCCCAATGTAATTGTAATGACAAAAACATGGAAAATGTAGACAATAATAAAAATAAATAAAAAGTTGTATTTAACTGAAACATTTAACTAGTTAAAAAAAATCTAATGCAAAGAGACAACAACAATTATAAAAGCCATGTCCTAACAATGACACTAAAATGACAATTCATTGGTAGCCAACCATTCTTAGCTAAACAATGATAACAAGAACACAATCAACCTAATGAGTTAGTGACCTTCCCATTTGTCTCTGCCTCACTTATCTTGGAGCAGTATCTAATCAAACTATGGTAAATTATACATAATTTACTTGGTACTTGGCTGTACTTCTGATGGTTTTCCCTTCCAACTTCACTTGTCTCACCGCTCTTAACATCAAGTCAAATGACATCTGTCCCTTCTCGGTCTTCCTTACATAATTCCTAACTATTAAAAATGGTAAACATAATTTACACCGGAAATTATATCTGGGGGAAAAATAACCTGACTAAATTATAGATCTCCTTTTACACTTTTAAAGTAAAATTTGTTTTTCAAGACAAATAATATGATACATGTCTAAAAGAAAAAAACATCAGGGATCAAACTTATACTTTTTGATATGAAAAACATCGTCCTCTAACCTCAATGACGTGTGGCTTTTCAAAATAAATTACCAAGGGGTTGTTCTCTGACCTCAAATGTGAAAGATTAGGTATCAAAGTTTTTTGAACAGTGCCTTCTAGGGAGCGAGATATAACCAACCCCGTTCTCCCCTACCACCTTACCGTAACTCGCAGTGAGTGGAGTAGGAATATTTTGTTCACCATCAAAAAAACGCTGACTGCGTCACCATAAGTCCTGAGTAAAATCTGATCATAACATTTAATATTGTTCATAAATAATGTCTAACTGCATTTCTGATCACATCCAAACCACATCCATCCCCCCCTGGCTCATAAGTAGATAATGTTTCTCTCTGCCTTAATTTCATTCTAAACTTGTGCATCAGGGTTGGAGTCAATCTAATAATTCAATCAATAACAATTGCTGAATGAAACAATAGTCAATGTTAACAAGTATTAATTTTATAAACTGAACTTGGATTCATTAGCAACTGTATAGGACTGTGACCAATGAAACAGTATGTGCTGACACACTGCCATGTTAGTCACAAGTTTTGCCTGTAGTGCATATATTGTCTGGTTGTATGTTTGTTTGGATATTTCAATGTTTTCTATTTACAGTCTGGTTCAAAATGACTGATACTTAAAAATTTATAAAAATCTGTAAAGAAAATACATTATTCAAACACTTACTAACAAATATCTAATTGGATTAGGATTTGTAGTAATCATTCTATAAAGACTTATCATCATTATCAGGGATGTCAATAATTTTGTATATTGGACACTGAGCATCATAGCAGCATAAATCAATGCATGAACTAGCCAATCTCTAGCCAAAGCAATTGAAGTAAATACCAGACGGAAGCTGACAGACACATCACTCACTGAACACTGAACACTGAAAACATGGAATTAAAGAAAACAAATGCAAGATTATGTCAAGGGGATCGAAGGAGGGAAAAAAATTGACTGAAGCACATGATCATTGGCAAAGGAAGTTACAAAGAGATTTTCCATTTATTGTTGCATCTGGCTAGATGGCTTAAAATCAAAACCTGCTGTCATTTGATATCCCTGGATCAAATTATCTACTTTAATCTAATCTCTGGCTCTCTGTGGAAATTCAATACTCTCTCATTATAATTAAGAGTTACAATACAGTGGAGAATGAACATGCCACTTAAAAAGTGACATCGTTTTTCTCAAGGGATTTGTAATTTGCAAATCGTAGACTGCATCTTTAAGTCATAATGTACTGACAATAGGGTGGAACACACGCCAGAGTTCAAAGAATAAATGAGCTCAGCAACTTAATGGAGTAGTCTCAGTTGTACATCATTTAGTCCTCACGCCCTCTCTCCTTTTCCTCATTTCTTGAAAGCCTTGGGAGACAAAGGCCAAAAGGGAAGAAACTTGAAACATTCTCCTTTAATGGATTATAAGAAGGATGACTAGAAAAGGATGCGAGTAGTCAAATATATTCAATTCACCCTTAGAGACACAATGACAGCTTGACATGGCCACTGTGCAGCAATGTATCTGCTTATAGTGAGCTGGAACCGGCACTGGCCATGGCTAACGGTTACCCCGATTTCCCCACATTTCTATTTAGCCCAAGAGGCTTTTTGCTGCCTATCTGGCTTTGCCGATGGCTTTCCATCTCCATCCAAGGCCAAATCATAGGCTGCATGCTTTAGATAAGGAGAGTCAGCCTGCTACTCTGCCACAGCCAATGTGATTTCATGCCGTGCCAGTGTTTAGCTAAAACGTCAGCTCTTCTGCAGTTTTCCCTAAAACCTCCTCATCCTGCTTTCATGTTTATTTTGCAACTTAGTTTTGCTTTTCTAATTATTTGTACCTAAAGGAAGTAACTAGCTTCCGTAAGGTACGATCTGAAGTGTTGTAATGATTAATGATGATCCTTGATACTTTAAATTCGTTACACAGAGAAAAATAATTTTGAAAAACTACTTGCAGGGGACTTTTAAGAAGCTACACTATTGTGCTACGTGCATTTAAAGAGCCTGCAGTATTTTTTTGAATCCCTTATTAGGAGCACATTAGCTGATTCATAGGGAAAGAAAAAGAGCATTTCCTAAGATTTATCTTATGCTTAGTTCAGGTACAGATGTGGCATGGGCACTTCATAGTGAAGTGACCCACTGCAGATCCTAAAAAATACAGTGATAGTATAAAGGTTCATTCACCTTTCAATTAGTTTGATAGTATAAAGGAAGACATGCATTTAGTTTGACTACAGTTAAGTACGTCACTTGTCTGAATCTCTCAATGACCTTTCCCACAAGGACTTTTAGAACTAAGGTGTGGAAATCACAGATTATTGCATGGCAAATAACCAGCCTAATAGTATGCAAGAGCCTGGGTTGATATCCAGATTTTGCTTTAGCAGAGTACACCTCCTGAACAGAAAGCTAGTCTATCACCTTCCCCAATATATCGCCATAATGCTGAGTGTCAAGCAAAAAGTAATCAGGTACAATTGTTTAGTAAAATAGGCTTCACCCTGCTGGGGATTGAAATCTTGCAATCGTCCAAACTCAGTATGAACACAAAAATTGGGCTAGATACATAATATGCTACAATGAGCTTTACCCCATTCACTTATTTTTAATACAGCCTGATGTAGGGGTGGGCGATCTGATGATTTTATGAACGAACCTGAGGATGCCCATCCGAATGGTAGAGATCGCAATCTCTTATGTCATCATAATAATGTAAAATCAACAACAATGGGGCTAATATATGGCTCTGCTGATTGGCCAAATAATACCACACGTTTCTATTATGTGTCTTTCATGCATGTAGATCAGGGGTGCCCAAACAACGGAACTTTGATTTCGCCTGCCACGCCATTTAATATAATACAGTTTGTTATAATGCAACGTTTCCTTCTGGCCCTCAGTTAGATTTTTGGCCCTTCATAGGACAAAGTTTAGGCACCCCTGATGTAGACTTATTAGGGTAAAAAAATCTACATGATTCAACATCAGTTGTGGCAGTGGTTTGGCTATACACAATCAGACATTTCTCAGATAAAAATCTGTAAATTTTGTTGGTTAACGGTTGTCTCTTCATGGAGGTAATACGACAAATCTTTTCAACCACCTGAAGCATTCGAAGGAACATAATTATAGGGTTTCACACAGGTTCGCGTATCCCCACTCATCTGTACTCACGAGGTCCAGAAACATAAACAGTAATCACTAACCGACACATAAGGGCAGTCGAAAAAATATGATTAAAGCAGCAAACAATGGAAAAAGGTGACATAGGTGGTCACATTCTTCTTAGCTAAGGATATGGTGCCATTGAAATCTTTTGAAAACATCACTAATGTTGTCACTAATGTTGTCACGTCCCCAGCCCGGGGCATGTCTCTTCCAGCTACGGGCAGGGTCCAGCAGCTTTCTAGCTGCCACCTTATGGTTTCCCCATGCCTTTGAACAAGGCACGGGTCTTGATCACAGTCACCTATTTTTGCATGATTATCTGCCCCTGATTATCCTTTTCTTTAAATGCTCCCCTCCTTCCCAGTGTCTTTGTGCGTGATTGTCTACGTGTCGTTTGTATTGGCAACAAGCCACCTCCGAAGTTATAAAGAAAGCTCTGTTTTGTTGTACTTTAGTATAACCGATTACAGATTAAGAAAGTGCAATTTAACAGTTCCATTTAAATTGTAAATGTGCCTCCACTGCTCGACAGCCCAGCAACTGCGAACAAAATTTATTTGCCACTGATAGAACTGAGGCTGTTAAAGTACTGCGGATGGGTAGTAGCTGAAACAATACATCCACACCAACTTCCTGGAGAGTGTTCCTAACCTGTCACACAGCTTTTCCTTGGTTTGCCTTTGCTAAGTTCACCATTCCACTCTTCTTAATAAACAGGGCTGTCAAACCGTTTATTTTTGTCACGCTTAATGTTTTGACAAGGTTTAAAAACCATATGCGCTGATTTATATGCCTTGTGATAGCCATCTTGACACTTTTTTCATTCTTCACTATTTTCATTCATATTTGATCTTCTTTCAAACAATATCTATAGATAAACCAAAAACAATCACATTTTAACCATGAAATCAATTTTTTTAACAAAAGATATACAAAGATGCCATATCCTACTAAAAACTTAGGAAACCCTATGCCCTAATAGCTGGTATTGCCCCCTTTGGCTGAAAGAACCTTAATAAGACATTTCCTCTAAAGGTCTACCAGCCTCTGACATCAAATATTGATATGTCCATATTTCCTAAATAACTAAATATTTCACCGGGGGGTCCTAATTTGACTGTAGATTGACAGCTCTTTTTTGCATGCACTAACGCAGCAAACAAACACATATGTGTAATAAAAACAGCCACTTTCACTGTCTTAACCAAGCACATCACCAAACATGAAATTATCTATGAACACATCTGATCAGATGCCACATGGCAAATTCAACTTCTTATCTTTTATCTCTCTTATTTGAAATACAATGTATTTGTTATAGTTGGAAATCGTCCAGTTCATCAATAAATGGTTCATTTCTTAATTAGCCATGATGTTTATCTGTCATCTAACATTACGCGCCTACCCAAAAAAATTCCTAACTCTTTCCTGTGAGCAACAGCCCACTCGCACTGGCACACACAAACACTAACACACAAGCAAGTGTGTGCACAAACACATGACAGGGGGTTCTCAGAAGCATGTGGGTCTTGTTTCTTGCCTTCTTTTCAGGACACGTTGGAAGCCTGTGATAGGAAAGATTTTGAAAGGGGGAATGAAGGGAGAGATTTTCCCAATTTTCCACAACTTAAAACATGGCAACCTAATGTCGAAGTGCACGTATGCGTATAGGCCTGATTCGCAGACGAGCAAGAAGAAATTGCTATTCATTGCTGATCCTGCCTTCATTTCCCTTTTTTCTGATGTGTGTAAATCGGGGCAGACGCTAGGCAAGGCCACTTAGACGAGGGTAGCATATACATTTCCATGAAAAGACCCACTCCACACATGACCATCCATCTAAAATGTTGAAAATGCTGATATGGGGCTTCAGACTGCACACTTACACCAAACTAATATTGACGTTTAAAATACTTTGTTTATAGCTCTAAGTAATGTCAATTTTTGGTTTTGAAGGAATGCAAAAACCATTCTCAAAGTTGACAGCCAAATGAAGTCATGTGGTTTCATTGATATATTTCTTAATGTTTTAGCAGAAAATCTTACTCGAATTTCATTTTTCTCTGGTTTACCTGTACTAAAACGCTAACGATAGAGAATCACAATAGAACGTGCTTTTTGTCCAAGGCAAGCCATAATCAGTATCATCTATGTGTATGTGTCCAGGACATTTGAAACCAAAACAGAAAAGAGAAAGGAAAGAACCAAACTCGTTCTATGTTAACAGGCAATTATTTTGACTAATGAAAAGCCTTACACTACATAATAAATCACCATAACTACCTCATCATGTGTACCTGGCTGCTGTCTTTAGAAAGTCTCGATGTTACCATAACTTTTATTCGCATTATAGGCCTATTAGGAGCTATATATAGTTAGCCGCTGAGCTGCTGCTGCATTAGACAGACCATTTTCTGGCCCGTTGTAAATTATTATAATTATACATAACATATGCATGCATTACCACTCTATAACTAACGGCATACAATGTTATCCGTACTTTGCTGACAGTGTGAACAACTCGCACATGCAAATCCCACCAACTGCGCACGCAGCAGCCGGTAACTGCAAGCTAAACACTGTCACTACACTGGTCAGGAAGTTCTGAATGCACTCAAAACAAGAGTAGCTGTAGCTTCTATGTTTTCGTTTCTCAATGTATGCATTCGGGTGATTTTCTTAGAAAACAATTAAACATGGTGTAAAACAAATGTGTAGTTTCTACAAACAAGATTTTCAAACTTCCTAGTTGCAAAGCTCTGCGATGTCCAATCATCTAATGGCTACTTGCTTGCTAGCTTTAGCACAGTTAGCTCTTCCAAGATGTGCAACACGGTGTCACCTAAACCAGGCGTTTAGCGTGTTCCGATCCTCGTAAAGGAACACCTTGTCATATAAAGCAACAGTGAAATGTGCATAACTTCACAAAGAACTGTAAGTCAACCAATACTTACGGAACGAGAGAAAAATGAAATAAAAAGCCACTGTATGTCCAACATATGGAATACTGGGGATCATCGTGCGAGACAGAAAGATGTTTGTGAAAGTAAGCCACGGACTCTCTCCGGTGTGTCTTTGATTGTGTTTGGAATTAAATGCTTTCTTTTGCCCAAAATATTTCGGATTGAGGAGACGAGATTGTTTGCATCTTCACCACCTCTGATGTGGCTCAGGCGCGCGATCTTGTGGCCAACATGCTACACTGTTTATAGACTTGCGAGCTTAACTACACGATACCCGTGTATTTTTTGTAAATTCAACATTATAACCTATCAAAATTGGAAAATAACCTAAAAAAATCGAATACGATGGCTGCTAATTTTTAAATAATCTATATATTTCTATCTATATTTGACTAGATGGCATGCATAAAAAGATCAGGCATTTATCTTATTGTAGTGTTCTATATAATACAATTAGAGAGCTACAGTTATCACGCCTCCAATAAAGGAATCTCTACTCATGTCCTTGGGGGTGTCCTGAAATCGAATATTAAGCGAAAATCCTGAGGTTGTATCAAGATGATCAATCTTCAGGCCAGAAAGCACTAGAAACAGAGTACCGATGCACGCATTCAGTCGATCTAATATTCTGTTATTTCAGGAAATGTGGACCTGACTGGCACTTTTACTGGGACCTTTATGATGAGTTCAGCGTCTGTATTGGGATAAATTGATGTGAAAATGTACATTAGGACAAAACAATTAAATTGTGGTTATACATTTTGGCAAAATAGCATAAAAATAGGAAAGCAGCAAGTAATCACAGTATAACACCAAGTAATTTAAACGTATGGGATATAAATCTGTCTAGTTAGGAAGCATAAGCAATTGTGAATCTTTGTGAAGGATTTGGTGCAAAGGAAAGTGACAATAGGTGCACTGGAGAGGCAACAGCAAGATAACCCCCCAAAAGGAAACTGTTTTGCAGGTGGTGGCCACAGACAATTGCTCTCTCCTTATCCTACCTGACTGATCATTCTCTGGTTTGGCTTTTCACTAGTGTCCTTGTCACTACTGGTGGCTTCAGGCAGTACCTGCAGTCCATTCAGGTTGCACAGGTAGTTCAGCTCCTCCAGGATGCCACATCCATACGCACCATCGCAAGAAGGTTTGCTGTGTCAACCACCACAGTTAAAGAGCATAGAGGAGATACCAGGAGACGGGCTGTTACACGAGGAGAGCTGGACAGGGCGATAGAAAGGCATCAACCCAGCAGGACCGGAATCTGCTCCTTTGTGAAGGGAGGAACAGGAGGAGAATCATGAGGGTGGCAAGAGGTTCTGACGTCCTCTGGTGGAGCCTGTGCTTACAGCCCAGCATTGTGCAGCTCGATTGGCATTTGCCAGAGAACACCAGAACTGGCAGGTCCGCATTGTCGCATTTTTCTTGTCACAAATGAAAGAAGGTTGACACTGAGCATGTGACGGACGTGAAAAAGTTTAGAGACGCCGTGTTGTCTCATAGTATTACCTCACCTTGGCTAAAAGAATGAAAACATAGAACCCGCATTCACATGTTTAAATGCCTGTAACAAACAATACATAACATAATATGCAACATTTAAATATATTGGACAGTTCATCTCTTCATCAGACATAAATTCAAAGACCAAACATCAGTGCAGTTAATCCAACAAAAGTCATATTTATCCTTGATTTGCCCATCCTCATACCTCGTTTGTCTGAGCAGATGAGGCTGCCTTAGCCCCAACCGTTTATGTCAGTTCAGGAAGCAAATAGGCTCGTTAGTATGAGATAAGGATGTCCCACTGAGCTGAGATGCCAGACAACACAAAGCTCTGCAATGTCCAGTAATCTGATGGCTACTTGCTTTAGCACAGTTAGCTCTTCCAAGATGTGCAACACAGTGTCACCTAAACCGGGAAGTAAATTTGCAGTTCCAACTTGTGAAAGCAACCACTTGCCATATAAAGCAACAGTGAAATGTGCATAACTTCACATAAAACTGTAAATCAACCAATACTTACGGAACAAGAGCAAAAATGAAATTAAAAGCCACTGTATGTCCAACATCTGGAATACCGTGCAAGACAGAAAGATGTTTGTGAAAGTAAGCCACGGACTCCCCCCCGGTGTGTCTGTGATTGTGTTTGGAATGAAACTGATTCTTTTGCACAAAATACTTCACCGCCTCTGATGTGTTTTAGGCTTGCGATCTTGTGGCCAACATGCTATACTGTTTATAGACGTGCAAGCTTCACTTCACAATACCTGTGTATTTTTTGTAAATTTAATATTATAACTGATCAAAATTTAAAAATCATCCCAAAAATCTAATATGGTGGCTGCTAATTTTAAAATAATATATCAAATTATTTGATC